>OX031008.1:166652994-166955494 GCA_943735925.1 Pollenia amentaria
ATCTGCAAATATTTTGTTTTTATTACACATTCTTCAACTTAATTTAATACTAATAACATTTTTTAAGAGAAATGGGCAAATGCTGTCAAAATTTTTACCACAAATCCTTTTTTCTCTTCGTCTTATTTCATCATCTTTGGGAATCCCCAAACAGACATTTTTTGTAGCTATTTATTATACGGAAACAGGACTGCATGAATGTCAAATTTTTACTTGAAAAAGTGGGTTTTTGTAAAGAAAAAAATTTACTGAATGGAAATTCATTATAGCAGATCAAATACACTTAAAATTAAGCAAATAATTAGTGTCTTTAAAATCATTTCATAAAAAGGAGATCTTCATTGTATAAAAGCTCACTATAGAGATATTCGACTGTAATATGTAATTGTATTTGTAGCTCTTAATAAATAAATAAAAATATAAATATTTAGAGTCTTAATACAAAAAATAATTCCGATAAAGTTCTGCTTAATAACAAACAAATACTTTGCAATGACGATTTAAACCAAATATTAAACCAGAAACAACAGCCAAGTTAACAATCATTAGCATTTACTATGTACCACATACTAAAGGTAAATATACATTATGTACATATGTGGGTATAGTAAATACTTACTATATTACATATATACGTATGCATATGAAAATTAATATTAAGGTATACACAGACATATATAATGCTTTGTGGTTGTATGGTAAAAACCAAACTAGGTCAATGTAAAAACGCAGTAAAGTTAAAGTTTGTAATACAACTACCAAAAGCAACCAACTTACCAGCCAACCAACAACCGCCACCACCACAATATATTCTAAATAATTCAACTGAATAAACCGCTGCTGTACTGATCCACTGTTCTACTACTTCACTGTTATTCTTATTGTTTCTGGTGGTTGTGTTGAACCAGCCAACAAACAGTGGCAATTCTATATTGTTCACTATGTAGTATAAATGATGTTGACAACATTCAGTTTTATGGTGTTCTTAATTTTTTTTTTTTTTTTAAATATTTTATGGGCATAAAATGCACGAGTTGTATTTTGTATCACACAAACACTCACACACATTCATTAAGCTGCAAGTATTCCCCACTCATTAAAAAAATATATACTAAACAATTAAGCCACATAACTATGCATACAAATTGTTGATTTTTTAACTTTTTTTGTTGCCTATTACAAATTTTGAGGCATCCCCTTGTCTACTACGCAGTATATTTGGTCTACTTGTGGACAAAATAAAATATACAACTAATAGCAGGTACATATTGTTGTCATATTAAAAAAATAACAAAAACAAATTAAAAAAGTAAGAAAGTATGAGACGGTCAAACCCGACCCTATGATACCCTAAATCACAGCACTTAGAGGCACAATTTCGAGAGTGCATGCTATTTGGGGCTCATGGCCAGTCATGGATCCGACAAAACAAGATAATGTTATAAAAGTTAGTTTAATATAAGAGTTTTTTGTATTGAATTTTATATACTTAGGTATTAACATAAAATTTTGATTTTAAAGTTTTTTTTAAATGATGATATTTGAATTTTAATTAAAAAAGTTATCAAAAATCTAAAAAAATTATTTATTGAACTATCACATTAGTTAAATTGAAATAGGTTAGGTTAGGTTAGAGTGGCCGGTCGCAAAGACCTCGCATAGACCAAATAGGTCCCTAGCGTTACCACGTTGTACGATAACCCGCAGAAATAAGAAAGGTCATTCCGATGTGATGGTACTCAGAGTACCCCACACTCTCTTGACGAACGCCAGGAGTCTCATTAACCCAATTCCAGAGATTTCCCCGAGATTTTGGAAGTAATGATCTCTCAGACAGTTCGCCCTGGAGCGCACGTGTGCCGGACAGTAGCAGAGTATATGCTCCACTGTCTTCTTTTCCCCTGGTACCCCACAGAATCTGCAATTGTCACTATTCAGCCGCCCCGCCCTCTTGGCGTATACCGCAGTCCAACAGTGACCCGTTATAAAACCTACCAGAAGTCTACAATCACTTCTCGATAGTGACAGAAGTATTTTCGTCGACTCCGGATCATAGGATCCCCACATTACCTTGGAAACCCTGCACGTTTCGATGTTTTCCCAAACTGCCTCTGATCTCCTCCGTATAGCAGAGTCCGTATCTCTCCTAATATTCCGAATTGGAGCCGGGATGGCCATCACCCTGTCGTATGGTAACTGGACCCCCCGTTTCGCCAATTCGTGAAATACTTTTTAAACAATTTTTTTAACTGATAAAAAAAACTACCTATAAATTTTTCTGTGATTGGAACTATGGTTAAATATGACCCGGCTCCAATAAAATTTGATAAAACGAATTATGTTGCAACAAAAAAAATTTAGGCAAAATTTAATCTAAATGCCAACATAGTATGAAGGTTAATGAGCACAACTGATCGACCGATTCTCACCAATAGACATGACCAGCGTTGCCATATATATATTTTTTTAAAAACTTATTATATCTGAAAAAAACTTATTTTTACAAAAATGCCAAAATTTTTAAAGAAAACAAAAAAATTTATATAGAATTCATTTTGTTTTAAAATTAAATAAAAAAATACAAAAAAAATGTATTTGGAAATCATTTGAAAATATAGAAAAAAGTAAATACAAATGATTTTTTTCTTTTTCACCAATAAATCAGATTACAAGGAAATACTTATTAAAATCTAAAAGGTGCTTAAACTTTTCCATGTTTTAGAAAGTCATCATTTAAACAACTTTACAAAGTTCTACATTAAACTTTAAAGAATAAACTATAAAGTCCATTATCACCTTCAGATAACTTATATGAATCTAGTGTTAAAAATACTTCAGCGCTCAAAAAATATAGTTGGGATATTTTAGGTAGGAAGGGGTAAACACAATTAAACACTGTTCCAATTATAATTGTCAGTGAAAATATATAGGAAGATGGCTTAATTGCACAAACAATACTAAATATTTTCATCCAATATACTGCAAAGTTTATATTATGTATTTATAAAAAACTTTCATTAATTAATAAAAAAAACTTGAAAAAACTTTATATAAATTAAAAACTTTTTGCATCTCAAAAAACTTGCAAAAAAAGGAAAAATTGACCAATGGCAACGCTGGACATGACCCTCATGAAAATTAAAACATATATAACAAACTCCATCAAATTTTCTCTAAGATAGCGACTTTGTGCACAAGGTTTACATTGATAGCTGAACGGGTGGACGTCGATATATGGATTCAGCAAACGATTTTCAGTCGGTCGTAATACTAAAAGGTGGAACTAGGCCCAATATTCGTATGTGTTTCACACATCAGCATAAATACATAATAGTTTGCGGTGACCATATTTTTGTTAAAAAGCATAGTAACGATCTTAGATCGAGATTCATATGTAAAATATACATTGTAATGTTTGAAAATTTAAAACAAGCAAGAAATTTTCAATATAGTTCAATAGGTCATACACTCTGGTTCATCGCTTTTTTCAAAAGCCGGTTTTCGAATATGAATAGTTGCTATTTAAAAAAACCCCGGTTTTCAGTTAAGCATTTTTAATTAACCTGTTTTAATTCGAATACATAAAAACACAAAAATAAAATAAGTTTTTGTCATAAAACGTTAATTTAAATAAAAACAAAACAATTCACAATTGTAAGAACCAACAAAATGCATAGATATGTCTTAAGGTGTTTTCAGACCTAAGAAATATTTGACGATAAAATCCAAAAAAGCGAGACCAATAAATCGATCAAACTTTAACTTTATTTTTAAAAATTTCTATTTATTTACAAAACTTTATTTGCAAGAATAATGTAATTTACAAACTGTTAAATGATGTTTGATCTAGATAAACGTTTTGCAAAATCAAATAAAAAATTATAGGAATTTAATAAATTTATTATTTGAGATATTCTCCCAAATTTATTTTAAATGAGTTTTAATTTAGAGTTAATAGCATTTCTATATACATCAGTAGACTTCTAACATATTTTTGAAAAGTTGCAAATAAAACCTCTAAGGATGGATTATATACATATTTCAAATTATTTTCTTTCAGCATTATAGAAGCGAATAGTAATATTAACATGCTTTTTGTATGACGTATCTCTCCATTTGTCGACCACAATTTAAAACCTTCCATGACATTGTTTGATTTCTTCAATTTGGGTTTTTAGTTCTTGGTGTTTTTATAAATAAACTTTTTCAATATCGTTAATTCCGCCGGAATGTTGTAGTTTCAAGCATGAAGATATGCCAGAACTACTTAAGAGTTGTAAGTGCATAACGGGCATTCCGTCCTCGGCAACACAACGGGTTAATTCTTCACCCAATGATTCATTTTTGGCGGCGTATAGTAAAGCATTATTTGTCGTCTCTTTAGAACTTCTTCGAACGTTGTTAAGTTTTATTTGGACCACATTAATGTCAAGCATGTGGACTAATTAAAGGTGATTAATAAGTCGTGACGTGGAATAACCTTTGCAACTTATCATTGATGGCACTTCAGACACCTTACTTTGTCTTTTTAATCCCGATTAATATAAGGAAAACGTATATTAATTACACATTTTTAAAATAACCGCTTAATTATACCAAAATAACCGATTTATTCAAAAAAAGGGATTTTTAAAATAATCGGCTTAGGAAAAACTAATGTAACCGGTTAAACCCAGCCGAATAATAATCGTTCGATCTTCCTAGTTTATCGCCTATAAACACTGTACATAAAATGGTAAATAATGTACATAAAACACTTTGGCAAAGTGAAGGTTAAAACTTTTTCTTAAAAAGCATTTGAATCAGAAAAAGTCGGTTGGAAAATAAAAATTTAACCAACAAATTACCCATTTCTTAACAAAAACGTCAATATGGGTGAACAATTTCGCAGCATCCGATCAAATTATTTATTTAATACACGTAAAAGGCACAATACACTGTCAAATTGCTTGACATCAAGCTCGTGTACGTGTGCTTGACGTGAAAAAATAAGTTGTTTGATTTTCCATCCAGCGTCGTTTGTGTCACACATACAAACAAATTTTTATTTATACCACCTTAACACTTGATGTGACATTTGACCATTGAATTCGGCTCATATGAATAAATAGTAAAAGGAGCTTAAAAATATTTATTTTTTTATATAATTTTTTTATATTTCTGAAGAGGGAAAAATTCAAAAATAATTCACGCATTCTTGAGAAGTAAAAAGTCTGTTATTAAAAAATACATTTAACATATACATTTGAAAATTTTTTGTACCATATTTATCTGGAAAATGACCCCCTAAACCAAATATCTCCAGTTCAACCGAAAAGTGATATTATGGCTTCCTTCTAATTTCTGGATTTTTTCATTATATATTTTTCAGTTTATATCCCTACCCAATGCGCTTTAAAAATATAAAATGTTAGTACACAAGTACTTAAAATAACTGCATACATTTGTTTAAAAAAATAAAGTTGTTACATGTAAACATTTTATAGCATGCCTCTTGAACATTTAAACTCTTCTTTCACCAATGTTTCTATGTATTGGTAAGCATGTTGCACATTTCTACACAAAAAAATATTAAAAATGTATACACGAGCAGAAATAAAAAATAGTATTAATAAGTCCCTGTAACAGTGTGTTTTGTTGCAATTACATACATACACTTTTATACTAAATGCAACTAAAATACAATTTTTTAGTAGTTTGTACATATAAAATCACATGGGGTAGGGATATAACTAAGAAATATTAAAGCAGTGGATGGCACAAGTAGAAAGACAATGATCGTGTTTTACAAAATTCCTTTATCTTCCTATAACAAGCATCAAATCATCATTAAGCTCGTTGCAGCATCCTACAAAATATTTAAAATTTCTCATTAAACTCGGTCCCCAAATACAAAAAAAAGCCGCTCGTTCTTTTTAATGCTTGTTTATATAAACCTTCATATGCAGTGAAATCTCCCTTAAGCGGCCACGGGACGTCGGCGCAATTCTTTTTAATAAATCAAAAGGGATGTTAAAAATAGTTTCGCGTGTACACGCAGGAAAAAAACATGTTCAGTATGGTCGCCTCCAACAAAACTATTTTTAACGAAAATGTTTAAACATATTATGAGTAATTAAACCATATTATTGCCACCGGCAAATATATTATGGTTGAATTATTAGTCCATCAAGGAGCCACAACCATATAATGGTTGCCTCTAAACATGTTATGGTTAAAAATTGCAATAATTTGCTTACCACCAACAATAACAATAGGTGGCTTTTTTCGTGGAGAGACCTATTTTTTACTTTAATATATGTTTTTATAAAAATTAGCCTAGGGCGTCTTCACTATACTGTAACAATTTGAGAATGGGATCTCCATAAGTCTAAAAGTTATGCAAATTTCTTTACACGCGTAATACACTTCAAACCCGAAAGTGATCATTTTGAATTTGAACTTATACCCAATTTTTTTTAATCCCAAATTAGCTTACAGTATACTTTTAATTCTGTACACGCATTAGTTTAAAAGATACGTAAATAACTGTACATGGCTGCACTACGAAACTGGAAGTGACCATTTCAATACAATTTTTTTTTAACTTAGTCCAAATATTTTTTTGCGTTTTTTAAACTGAAATAAGTGTCCTAATTATGTTCAATTTTATGAATTGCATTCGGCAAACGATTTTCGCTGGCTATCGAACATCTACTATCGAATATAAACTTGGTATTATGAAAATTTCGCTATTCGTCAAACTTTTTAACAAAAATTATTTTGCTATCGATGCTGCAAATATATTGAAAAAACTTGTGGAAAATTTTAATATATGCAAATTTTTGGTTTTCGTATACTAAATACCACATTCTTAATTAATCTATAATCGTAAACAGATATTGGAGAGGCCCGTTTTTCTTATGGAACAACTTTTTTTTGTCAAAAAAGATTTGCATTAAAGTTAAGACTGTAAGAAACACAGACAAAAATTATCAGTAGTTTTTTATCAGTTAAAAAAATATTTAAAATGTTTTTAAATTTAATTGATGTGATAATTGAATCAATTATTTTTTTAATTGAAAGAAAATCAAAAATTATAATTTTGATTTAATTAACAGCTTAGTTGTTTAGAAATAAATTTTTAATTAAGATAATAATTAAATAACAAAAAATCTTAATTGATTTTTTCGTTTAAAATAAAATTATTTAAACTTGTAAAATTGTTGCTGAGAACTTTCAATACCTGAGCTATATTTAATTAAATCAATTAACACATTATTTGAAACGGCGAAGTTTTTTGATCATTTTTTTTTTTTTAATTAAAAGTAAAAATATCATTTATTGAAAAAAAATATTCAAAATTTTACAATTTTTAGTAATCAATATAATCATTTTGGTTATAGTTGCAAAATCAACAAATTGTTTGCTTGATATTATGAATATGGTATTAATTTGGTGATTAGAAACCATTTGTAATTTTTTCTGTGTAGGCTTGTTTGTTAAATTTGTACACTGTTTATTACACAGGTCTGCAGCAAAAAAAAAATTGAAGATTTTTAAGCGCTAAATTCAAATCTGTTTTCAGTCTTTTTCTATCACGTCTAGTTCTAAAATGGGCTTGAGATTGTATTCTAACCTTATCATGAAATGTTCTTTAAGTCATCTAAATAAAATTTTGACTTATTTTCAATTAAGAATCAAAACAAAGGCCTTGAAAGCCTGTCTTTAGGTAAATATTGAAAATTTTTTTATATTTATAACAGTTTCGGAGGTATTCAGAAGTTAGTAGCGATTATTTTATTTCTATGAAATATTTGGAGAAATAAAGATTTAACTGGAACGAATCGGTTGATTTTAAGTCAGATATAATTCTAAAAGAAAGTGCAAATGAAAAATAGTTTTGGAATTTTAAAAAAATATCCATTGCGGATATCGGTGGCAATGAAGATATTCGAATTTTGTTATTCCCTTTATCCATGCGAAGCATTGGATAAATGTATGATCTGACCGATGATCACTTAATGACATATATTCAATTGTGCATCAGCGTTTACAAACTTACCTTTACAGGACTTGTTTATGAAATGGAGTGTCACGTATCTGCATCAAAAAATTAATAAAAAAAAATATTTGTTGATAAAGTGCATAGCGCAAAGTAGTTAATACAATGTATTTGGTATGTTCATATATCGAGCCATAACCGCAAAAAAGCTTAAGCGACATCATTTTCAATTTTCGTTTTTTTAATAAATGAATTTATTGGCAACACTTGCATCATTTCCGTAAATCCCATGGTCACAGAAGGTACCGTTACGATTTTATAGCAAAAACAATTTTAGTTTAGGCGCCAATATTCATACAAAATTTGTATGATATAATATAAAAGAAACCTTCTCCTGTAAAATTTTGTTTTTGTCGCTTGAGCGTTTTTGCGGTTATGGCTCGATATTATTTTCAAGAAAGAACTTATTTGCTTTTAGTTTAAGTTTGCCTACCCCTGGTTTACACTATCTTCAGCTCAGTTTTTTTCGTTTATTAAAATTTTTTGTTCGGCTACTAGAAATTATTTAGAGAAATACATATCCGCAACCGGCCAATGGATAGTCCATCTAGTTGAGAAAATTAGAAACTTGTCTACAAATTCGAGGGATCCGGCTGGAGGAGCTGTCCGTTAGTATAGCGTTTACTGTATTGATTTTTTTTGTGGCCACTTCTGCTTTAATCCAACAGTGTTTTACATTTTTATTTAGTTTTTTCGTGTAATGCAACCAATAAAGCTTAAAGTTTTTAGCCAAATGTTTAAAAAGAGAAATAACGTTAATAACATAAATATATACAATATTCAAAATGAACTTGTTGAAATAGTTGAGGTTGCATGACACATGACTCTGCTTAAATGAAAGAACAAGATATACATAACTGAAAATACAGTGGACATCTGTTCGACTGGATTTTTATTTTCACTTTTTTCTTGGGGTAACCTTCGAATTTTGTAGGCAAAGGTTGTAGAAAAACACACCCTTCGCCTACAAAAATTCCAAAGTACATAATTTCTGTTTTTACAAGCAAAAAAGTAATTTCTGTTTTCACAAGCGAAAACACAATTCAAGGAGCTTTAATATATTCTTTTAAAAGTTTAACTATGCATGGCTTAATAACTTTTTTGTGCACTTTGGTGCAGAAAACACGGCTACGTTTTAGAATGCAAGACTTTTGTATAGTTGCTTTGCATCTGACGTTTAGAAAATCAAAAAGATGTAATTTAATATAAACAAAAGATATAAATGTTTATTTTTATTAGACTTTTTCGCATAGAAAACGAACCAAAAAAGAAAACAAGGAAAAAACATAACTCAGCCGTCAAAAATATTTAACTTTATGTTTGTGTTATTAAGAAATGTGTTTACTTAGTTGTTGTAACTTCACACGTACGCAATTTTGAGTAATAATTTTTTTTTTCTTTTTGTTTGGAGAGAGTTTCCGTTCTAGTTAATCTTTTATGCTTGTTTTAAGTTTTCTTCTGGTTTAATTATAATGCATTTCAGTGCTCTACCTGTACTTATTATTTATAAATGTCTTTCTATATAATGTCGACCTTAAAACTGGCACTCCAAACCATTCATTATATTAATTTATACATATATTTTCCATTTAATTTGGGCTAGACAATCTAATCAGAACAGCAAGACAACAAAAAAAGGTTTAATAATATTTTATTTTAATTTATTTTGTTAATATCTAAAGTCGTATCTGAAGTATAAAATATAATTTAGTAAGAAAGTCAACAAAAAGTTATTTTCTTATACACATTATTTTTCTCATTTTTTGCCAAATTGTAAAAAAAAAAGATTTGACAAGTTGTATTTAGTGTTGTCAGCAAATTTTTGTGTCATTCCAAAATTTAAATTATAAAGTCCCCAAAAATCCCCATCTCAGCGTTTATCAACTTAAAATTTTTCAAAGGAAATTTGTAAAATGAATAGATTTTCATATAAAATATTTACATTTGGAGAAAAAAGCCGGTTACTCCAAATACAACTATTTGACAGTGAAAATATACTTCTGAAATGTCCTGGTGTAGATTATAGAATAACCTTAGTAAGCCATTTTGCCATTTTTAGAAATTCGACTACACCCCCAAAATCGAAAGTTATCGATAGAAAATATTTTTTTTTTCGAAGCTGTGGACTTAACAATTTTTAGCTTCCTAATTTGTGCACCGATTTTTAAAGGGCGGTTAAATTTTAAGGGCCGATGTTGATTTTGAATAAAACTCAAATTATTTATGAAATTATTTTCTTTTCTTTTTGTTATGATAATATTGGTATGTTTCAATTATGTATGAAACAAAATATCGGCCAAACGGCCGCCGCGACCTTGGCGGCACACCTCCATCCGATGGTCCAAATTTTCGATGACGCTGAGGCAGAATTGAGGTTCTATGCCGTTAATGTGCCGAATTATCTTTAGGAGTCCAACGGTGTCAAATCACATGATCTCGGAGGCTAATTAACATCGCCACGACCTGAGGTAACACAGCCATTGAATTTGTCGCGCAAAAGAGCCATTGTTATGTGAGCTGTGTGGCAAGTGGCACCGTCCTGTTGAAACCACATATCGTCCACATCCATATCTTCCAATTCGGGCTATAAAAAGTTCGTTATCATCACACGATAGCGAACACCATTCACAGTAACTGCCTAACCGGCCCAAATTTTTAAAACATGATGCCGCCAGCTCATAAACCGCACCAACCAGTCACTCTTTGTGGGTGCATTGGTTTTTCGGCAATCACTCTTGGATTATCATTCGCCCAAATGCGGTAATTCTGCTTATTGACGAATCCACTGATGTGAAAATGTGCTCATCACTGAAGATGATTTTTTTTCGAAAATTGACGATATGCATTTTGATTTGAACGCCCTTATTAACAATAAGCCTGAATAACTTTAACACGTTGCTCGATTCTGTATCATTCCATGGTTCGAATTGAGTTAGTCTGAAATTGAGAAATGTAAAATGAAATGCAGAAAAAAACTTGACGTTTAGGTGTGGTTCACATTCAACATCGGATCTTAAAATTTATTTAATTTTAAACGTTAAAATACATTCGTTGAAAACTTCTTTTAATTTCTTAGGCATCGAAGAAACAAGATTTTTTGTTATTTATGCAAAATATTAAACTTCGTATGTACACTTTTGCTAAGCATCCTGGAGTTGCATATTGCAAAAATATTACACTTGGCATTACTTTTTTTATACTATTTTAACATCGTTATATACAGTAATCCGTGTTGAAAAGTTTAAAAAAATTTACTTGATTTATACAAAAACTATGAAATAAAATGAAAAGTCGATATTGTATGTAGAGTTTTGCGACTAAGTGTACATAAAAAATAATTATATTCCAAAGTTTTGTAAAAATCCCCTATTTCCTTTCTTATTCCATTTCCACCACATAAATGTTGAAACCCCGAATTTGGAAACAAATGCCCCCATCTGGCAACAGTTTTAATAAAGCTTAAATTGTCAGAGACCTTCTGTTGCCGTAACGCTTTAAATAACAAAAATGTATTAATAACATTTCAAATGTTATTAAATATTATTCAATAATGATAATTATTTCTATTTACTGCGAAATGAAACGTTCAAGTTAAATGAGTGTGAAAAATTATAAAAGTCTTTCAGTCGGTGACAGGCGTATTAAAGGTGGCATTTGTTGGGGATTCAATTAAGAAGGTGACAATTTAATTTCGTAGTAAGCAAAGAAATAGATATTTTTTAACATTTTAATGACTGTCCAAGAAATGCTTACACGTATATTCTAACCTAAAGTACTTTTTAACGTTAAGGAGTTTTTTCTTATTGTGATAATATGTTTATTATAGTTAAAAAAAATAAAAAAAGTCTTTTAAGTTTTCATTAGAGCACATTTTTGGTGAAAAAAACATAATTGGGAATTTTTATTAGTACAAAAATAATGAAATCAGAATATTTTTGATATTTTACCATTTACGACTTACGACTTACAAAGCAGTGTAGAAATTTTGTGGCTAGATTTGGCCCTTTTTCATTTGCCTAAGCCATGAAAAATAATTTTAGGTATTAGCCACTTTTATTTAGCCAAATTTCCTTTAAGTTTTTAAAATTTTTTAACAACAAAATATTTTAAACGCAGCATTAGTTGTGTTATAACGTTGAACTTTCCTTAAATAGCTTAAGCAAATGACTTTATCGATCATTTGAGCCTTTCGTTATTTAAAGATGTTTCTTATGTTTATTGTATTGGTACTAAAACTTTATTATATCAAACAAAATAATCTTTTATGTGCAATTTTAGTGTAATAAATAAATTGTAATAAAATTTTGTTTAGCCATATTTTAGCCATTTTATACTAAAAACAGAGCCATTTTGAGTAATGAAAAGTTGGCAACACGGCTTTTAAGTTTACAGTCGATTTATTGAAGATGTAACAAAGTTCAGGACTTAAAATATTTTTTGATGATACAAGAATATGGACTAAACTTATTTTCGGAATGGGTTCTATTAAGTAGCTACGGCTAATTTTCAATCTATTAGTATAAAATTAGAAGGTGTGGTTTGTGTTATCCGCGCAAATATGTTATATATTGAAGTTAAGATTCGTGTAAGAGTTAGTTTTGTTGAATATTAAATAGACAAATACATTTCGCCCTTATAAAACTGGGACGAACGTCAAATTATTCGCAACGAATATTCGTCGTCAGACACATTTATGCATATGAAAATACACACACTCATTGCGTTTACCAAAAATCCTCGTGCGTACCGAACTCTGCGATAGGTTTATTTCTATTTCTTAAGTAGACGAACGACAAATAAATTGGGACAGGGTAACCATTTTAGCATTTTAGTAAATAAACTAAACGCACCTATTAAATATTTGACGTCCTACACGTAACCACTAGCTTTATTGAAAAGTTATTTGCTTTTGCAAAACGTTTGGCTAGATCAAACATTATTGAATAGTTTTTAAATTGTATTATATAATAATCTTCTTACAAATAAGGTTTAGTACTCAATAGAAATTATTAAAAAATAAAGCTAAAGTTTGATCAATTTACTGGTCGCGCTTTTTTTTAATTTGATTTTTTCGTCAAATATTTGTTAGGTCTGAACATGCCTTAAGTGTTTAAACAGAACTAAGTCGAAACCACATTTTCCATACAATTTGACATACAAATTTGTCGTAGAAAGCAGCAGTGATGGGATTTGAAAACTTTTATTTTGTGCCGAAAATTTTAACGAAAATCAAATTGACTGAAAGAGGGCCAAATCCCTTAATTATAGAAATTGGACTTTGAAAAATTGATCGGGCTTACGTTTTGACTCTGCGTTTAGTTTTAATTATTGAATTTTAAAAAAGTATTTATATTTCAATAAATGAAATACATATTTGCATTTAACGAATTGTACATTTTTGTATTACGTATCGTAACTTTAATTCAGGAAAAGCGTATCCAACATATAAATTTGTTTAAGTTTGAGACATAAAACTTGATAAAAAAGAATACATAAAGAAGCTTATGCATAGTTTTAGAACTGTTAGAAATGTAGAACTGGGAAAGTTTACGATAAATTAAATTTTTAATCAAGTTAACAGTATCAGGGAAACCGTTAATATGCAATTATAAGTTTTTCCTTATGTGACCAATGGAGGCAAAAAAAAATATATTTATCCTTTTAAGAGCTTTTTATGAATTTTAGCATCGATTTGTTAGTGCACATGTTTACCCTTTGTAGAATTTTTTTTTGCATATATTAGTCAAAGAGCGTTTTTAAGTTAATAGTGTATATTCCACCTTGTGAAGCATATTTGGATACTTGGTAATTTTTTTTAAGACACAAATTACTCTAATATGAATCTTAACCCTGTAACATAATCTCATTCTGGTTGGACTATTACTGCCCATGGGCTCTAAACATGAACACTGAAAAATTTTTGTACATCCTGTGGCGTATGCTTGACCTTACTTCTTTATTTTTTACTTGCTTATTATATGCAAATATTAAAAAATTGTTTTTAAGTGCATATTTCCGGTTGCCCTGACAAAAATCAAACTCAAATTGAACTTTGTATTATTAAATTCTATTCTTCTTCGTATACAATATACAAATAAGATTGTATTGTCACCTGAATTGCAAAAGGACCTAACAACCACAAAATATATGTGAATCTTAAAGGGGCCAAAAAAAGAGGGCCAAGCAAAACTCAATAGTGCCAAAGATGGCCTAATTGTGCCATAAGTCCTATCGCAGGAAAGCAGTCGTGGAATAAAATTTTATTTTATTCTTTGAAGATCCGCCATTATGTGATCATTAAGTGATCAGCGCTAAAAGCCGACTTTTTAAGGTCTCGCTTTCTGCGTCTTTGGTTTTCAACTACTATCATCAATAGTCATTCGGAACCGTACTTCCGTGGGCTACTGATTCCTTTGGGAACAGGTAGGATATCTGGTCAGCCGCGATCTCAAGAGCACTGCCTATTTTGAACTCTGCCGTATTTCAGGTATTGGCATCCCTCGTAGGACGTATCTCTACACGGCCCCAGGTGGGTGTAGGGATCATCTCAGGAATATTTCACCTTTCGGTGTTACATCCTACTGGGCAAATTAGGTGCATGCATACCTGGGGTGCGACAAACTTCGAAAATGACAGGGCTCTTGGACACCGACGTACTCTCTCTCTCTCACTTGATCTCTCTTGTGCCACTAGAATGAGTAGCCTTCGATGAGCAGGCACCGGATTGACTACTGGTTGATGTCTCCGTAGCAGGGGTGCCATATGATTTCGATAGAAAATCGGCATATTTCAATTTATATATCAATTTAATTAAAAATACCTAATTTAAAAATATAAAACCTTTTCATATTAACAAAATAAAACAAACTAGAATAATTCAGCATTAAATTATGTTTGTAACCTATAAAATAACATAAAAATCAATCACAAAAATTGTACATAATTTAACAGTTGTCCCTTTTCAAAGTAATAAGTATTTCATTGTCGCCAAAAACTAATACATTTTACTAAAACAAACAAAAAGTAACGGTTTGAGTGCTTATCGAGAACTCGGTATTATTGGAGCAAAAATCGGCAAATCGGCACTTTGATAATTTAGAGACAAAAAATCGGCAAAATACCGATAAATCGGCATATATGGCAGCCCTGCTATGCTTCTTGCGAAAAATGTTACTTGTCCTTCCGGTTGATTGTCTTTGCGGAAGTTTTTCTTTTTAAATAGAATGTTGCTGTTCATCAAGTTGTGCTCCATGCGATGGAGGAATTCCATTTTAAAAGCATGAACTCGCAAAAAAGTTTAACGAAAGACAGCTTTTTTGAAGAAGAGATACTTTCGGAGATCACGTGGTGGCTTTCGGCAAGAAAGCTATTACCTTGTGGAGGGCACTAGCTGTAAGGACAAATCATCTCGATGTGCTGTTGTCGTTCCACAGAAGATGCTGGTTTATATGTATATAGCAATAAAGGTTAGATAACTCCAGCTCCTCTGGATTTTACACTCAAAACTGCTAACTGTGTGTGCATTTGGTAGATGCGTAACTGGTCATATCTGGTGGTTAAGATGCACCATGAGACTAGTCTATATGGCAAATGCTCAAGTTAATCTTTTTTCACATACCCCGGGGAGAGGCCACAAATTTTGGCGTGAGTATTAAAATTAAAGCAAATCTGCTAGGTCTATACTAAAAGAAAAATATCATTAAAGCAAATGTTTGTAGATATTTAAACAAGGTGAACTAAATAACAGTAAACCAATTTTTTGTCTATTCTAAAAAAATAAAAAAAGGACCTAGCAAATTGTCTAAACTGGCCAAGAATATAAAGAATTGCTTACAATTCTTTTGTTCTCTTTGAATTCATTAAGATCAATTTATCAAAACTTAATTCCAAATTGTCTCAAATATAAATTTAACTTTTTAAACAAAAACATCTGAAAATTCTTTTAAATTAACCCTCTTTAAAAAAAAAACATCAAAATAACAAATATTTGAAGTTTATTTCCCTGCAGATTTATTTCGTTGGTTTAACTTTTCCAACTGTCACATTTGAGTTTCTAAATAACGATACTAATAAAAAGTTTTTCTTTGTGTCGATATTAAAAAAACACATGAATCGCAAATTTGACAACATTATTGTTGTTATTTATTTCACAAATACATAATAAACAAAAATCGTAGTAACATCTAGGGAAAGTTTAAATATGCACAAAAATGTTTAAATTATGCATGCAATATATCGAAAAAAAAATCCTAAAAGACAACCTAAAAAAGGTGAAAGCGGGTATGAAATGTGCTACAAATATGTTGGCCATAAAATTTTACTATATATGTCGGAACACACCAAAGCGTTAAACTTACCACAAATACCAGAAACCAGTCAAATTCAAGATTGCCCATTAAGAGTTAATACTTTTGTATCTGCGTCACTATGACTTTAGTGTTGTTGCAAACTTTCTGCTTAATTTTTTTGTTATGATCTTCTTCCCACTCAAAATTAAAGTATGGGAATTCGATCTTTTTTGAATAAAATAATAAAAATACCTTAGAGGTTGAAAAAACTTGACTGCTTTTGCCATGTCTAGGACAAGCATATTCTTAAGGAATACAAGGTTTCATTTTTCAATAGTAAAGTAGAGGATATGCATATATAAGCTTTATTTTGAACTGGGAGTATTTCCAGATGAGCCATGGGTGCCAAAACATATCTGCCGAATTTGCTATAACACTTTAATGCTGTGGTCAAAAGGTAATACAAGTTTTGATCTATATTCTAAGCTCGACAATAATTTTGTGAAACGAAACTTCCGATGCGTTCGCTAGAGGCAGCTGAGCACGACGAGACTAAATGGTATATTTGCCAAAATAGTGGCGAAATAAATAGGCTAATTGAAAGAGCCTTTTGTATAAAGCCGTGCCATCACATTTGCTTCATCACATTCAGATGTGCTTCCGGTACCTGCACAACTTCCGATACCTGTAATTTGGGGACATGGTACAAGAGCCGAAACCGAAACCACTATCTAACTTTTGTACAATTCGAAGCGATATCTAGCCCAAGATGAATGTCACAAGAGAATTTTAATGCTTTGGTGAGAAAATTGGGACTATCAAAACATAACGCAGGAATAGGAACATTTTGAAGTAAAAAATTTTGAAAATGCTTTTGTTTTGTCTTGTCTTAAATCCAACAGGTTTTTTTGTTGGGCTTGATATACGGAAGGAATCTCATGCACAATGCGGAATTCGATTCCCAAATGAACTGACTGCACGGAGAAGCATTTAAGACGTTATATCAAATATTCTTGAAAAATGTCGATCTCCTTCTGCTCAAAAATACACGAAAACCATGCTAGAAGAGTTCGAAATATTAGGGTTTCATATGTGAACAAAAGTCCACTTTTTGAACTTACATATGGACTGTTTTGAAAATCAGTTGTCAACGGAATCTTATGAACAGAGAAAAAATTATCAGTTGTTTTTTATCAATTAAAAAAAATATTTAAAAAGCATTTCAATTTAATGAATGTGATAATTTAATCAATAATTTTTTTAGTTGAAAGAAAATAAAAAATATAATTTTGATTTAATTAACATTTTAGTTGTTTTGAAATACATTTTTAATTAAAATATTAATTAAATAAAAAAAATCTAAATTAAACTTGTAGAATTGTTGTTAGGAATTGTCAAAACCTGAGCTATATTTAATTAAATCAATTAAGGCATTGTTTGAAACGGCAAATTTTTTTGATCATTTTTTGATTTAAAATTAAAAATATCATTTATTCCAAAAAAAATTTTCACAATTTTAAATTTTTACAATTTTTAGTAATGAATATAATTATTTTGGTAATAAGTGCACAATCAACAAATTGTTTGCTTGATTCCATGAATTTGGTATGAATATGATGATTAGAGACAATTTTCAATATTTTTCTGTGAACATGGTGAACGTTTTCATCAAGTATGTCTTCTATAGAAGAACGATATAAAGGCAAGAGCATTTTGTCTCTAATAACAGAATCGTTCGATAATGGTGTCGAATTGCCAACAGCGAAAAAGAAAGAGATTTGAATACGAATGAACTTATATACGAGTATTTACTAAGTATTTCTTTTTGTATATTCGTCATTAAAAGCGTTTTTTGTTTGTAGATCTAAAGTGAAACTTAATAAAAAATTATTTGTTCATAAATACACAAAAAAAATTTGAGTAGTTTTTTATCAATAAAAAAAATTGTTTAAAAAGTATTTCAATTTAATTAATGTGGTAATTGAATCAACTATTTTTTTTTGTTCAAAGAAAATTAAAAATATAAGTTTGCTTTAATTAACATTTTAGTAGCCTTGCAATAAATTTTTAATTAAAATATTAATTAGATAACAAAAAATCTTAATTGATTTTTTCGTTTAAAATAATATAATGTAAACTTTTTTGATAATTTTTTTAATTAAAATTAAATATATCATTTATTAAAAAAAAAATTTGGAGAATAAGATTTGGTGATTAGAGAAAATTTTAAATTTTTTCTGTATATCAACCCTAAAATATCAATGTTTGAAAGACCTTCTTGTACTAGCACTAAATTAGCCCTTAATGGGCAATCTGGATTTTGGTATATGTGTTAAGGTTTGGTCTTTGGTGTGTTCCGACATATATAGTAAAATTCTATGGCCAACCTTTTTGTAGATCATTTCATTCCCGCCTCCCCTTTTTCTGGGTTTTTTTTACTAGTTGTAAGAATAATTCCAAAAAATGCCGTTACGAGGAGGAGTTAGAGGGTTAATATGTTTGACAAAAATATTTTCCATAACAATTCTTTCAAAACGCCGACACACGTATATTATTTTTTTTTTTTTTTTTTTTTGTCTCCTCTACCAGAATCCGTTGTCAGAACCCCGTAAGTTTGGAAAAAGTTTGAAATTGTTGTACAGTGAAATTTTAAGTTACTTTTATTTGAACAAATGTTTATTACAATTAATGCTTTTTAGCGGGATTCCCAGGGATAAAAATTCCAGGATTTTTATTTAATTATACTGCTGATATAATTGTAAATAAGTTTTGTCAAGAAATAGATGTAAATTCAAATCCGATAAGTAAGGCAATGGTTTATGTTGGATGCTCTAAAATGTCGCACGAGTAAAATAATTTCCACAATTTTAAGTTATTATTAAGACCCATATTGATTTATTAAAACGATAACAATTTGTTCTCTCTGCTTAAAAAAAAATAATGACTTAAATGCAGAGGACGCAACTGATTTTTTTCTGATAATGCAGTAAATATTTGTTCTATAAGAGATTAGTAAAGGAAACGCTTATTCAGTTCAAATAGTTTGCCTTATAAAAGGAATCACTGGTTTTTAAAGGAAGTGCTAAGAAAATTGAAAGTGTCCAGAAATTATATAATGTTTTTTGAATATAAAGGAAAGGGTACGTGATTTCTCATTGACAGGATCCTTCTCCATTAAAATAAGATATAAGCTGTAAATACTTATTCTGTACTAAAATTATATATTTAAAGAAATATTTTTTAATATTTTGCTTATATAATTTAACTATTTTGGTTTTATGGCTTTGTAATTCCCGGGATATTGAAAAATAATTGCCGCTTTCTCGGGAAAATGAAAATGCCCTGGAAAAGAAAAACTCTTATTAAATAATATTATCATGTATTTTTTTAAAAGTTTTAAAGTTGAAACGGTTGTCACACAAAAGCAGAATATGTATGTATATTGAAAATATATTCTCAATATATGTACTTAACCCTCCCTTTTATTAAAATATATGTTGTTTTGTTACTTGGTCGGCTTTTGAAAAACAAAGGCCCAACCATAATGTGTATGAGCTGACTTAAGCAACTGTGCTAATACATGTAAATCATATGTGTCAACAAAATTCAATGAAAGGAAACTTTATTAGGTCTTATGAAACTTCATATGCTTAAGCAAAGTGCCAAACTGATCGCACCTTCCGTACGGAGTCAGATGTTTTTGACCTTTTTTTTTATTCAATGCTTTTCGTTAATTTTTGACAGAAGCTTAATTAAGCTTATGCATATTATAATTCGGCCTTTATTTTGTTAATTTTTTCAAAAAAAAATTTTATTCTTAATATGTATTTTGCACTTTATCTTAAACGTCTTCTATCACCGATCAATTTTCATGTAAAACTTAAAGCTCTTGGGTTATCTCTTACCATACGAGCATTAAAGTCTTTTCCTGTTTCTTTTTGGCATTTTTAAATAATTCAGTACCGAAAAGCAAATATCCAAAATTGTTCCGTAGCCGTTTATTGTAGAAAAACTTCACCCGATATAATTTCATGTAGTTTTTGTTAAAAATTGCGATATAAGAAAATGCATATGAAAAAAGGAGCGAAATATTTTTATTTTGTAATTGCAGCAGTTTGATTTAAAAACAATAGAAACGGCTGCAAAGCGGCGTAAGATGCAAATTTAGGCAAATCATATATATTTGGAAAAAACTTTAAAAATATGACAGTGCATATTTTTCATGCAAAATGCATCAAAAATTTTCCCTGGTAATAACTTTCCTTACAAGTTATTTACGTCAAAGAAAAAAATAGAAATTTTCATGCACTAAAAATAATTTTTTTTTTGAAATACACACTCTGAAAACTTATAAAACAAAAAAATAACAAAAAAAAGTATTAAAAATTATTCGCACGTGCACAAAAGTCAAAAGGGACTATAACAAAAAGAAATAAAAAAGGAAAAATATAAGTATAAAAAAAATTATACCAACCATGCTTAAAGCAATTACAACACTAACTATTTGCAACAATACCGAAACTGCAGCAATAAAAATATTAAATGTCACACTTACATGCGCTACCTTAAATAAAATACAAACTTAAATACTTGCATTTATACACATAAGCATTAGTGACATATGTAACCAATCAAGCACTTGAGTGCTTAGATGTTTGAATTAGAAAAAAAAACCAAAAATAACAGGAAAGCAACACTTGAAAATATTGACTTAACGAAGCAACACAGTGTAAATGTTAATATTTTTCCTGCTTTACGAGTATGTACACTTGTCCGAGTACATGGGATTGCATAGGGAATTTTGTAATTGTACAGTTACATTTTTGTATTTTTTTTCTTGATTGTACAAAAACACACTTTTGTCCAATTTAATCTTAAACATAAAAAAATTTGGATTAAAAACTATAAATTGTTCAACAAAATAACCCTAATACTAATTGTTAAACACAAATATTTAGCAACTATCTTGATCGTCAGAATCTAATGTTAAAGCTTAGAGCTATTTTCTGATATCCTAAGAAAATTGAGATAAGGGCAGATACGGAACCGAAAAAGAGTTTTTTTTTTTTGTCAACTGTAAATGACTTAAAACGTTAAACAAAATAGTCACATCTACCACTTGTAGCGTGTTTCCTAGTCAGAAATGTCTGACCTGTCACTTAAACACTATGATAAAAAGTCATATTGACCAAAATTGTAGGCTGTTTAGACTTTTTTTCTATAGTATGACTTTAAATTTTTTTTATTTGAATTTATATTTAAATATTGCGGTTATCAAAAAAATGGTGCCATTCTATTCACCATTTTGGCGAAAATAAGGCTATTACTTTAGATATTTCCAAAGCGTTTGACAAAGTTTGGCATGGTGCAATCTTGTCAAAACTTGTTGCATTTGGTACCGGTGATAATTTCTCTCGATTTATATCGAACTTTTTTAGAGATCGCACTATACGAGTTGTTATAGATAGGGTTTCGTCAAACGAGTTCAAGATTCATTCAGGGGTACCGCCAAACTCCGTTCTTTTTCCTACTCTATTTCTTATTTTTCTTAATGACCTTCTAACTCAAAATTCTAACCCTATCTACTCTTTTGCAGAACAGAAACCTTTGTCATTCGTATTCCAGAAACATTCGTATGACAGAAACCTTTGTCATTCGTATTCATATGATTATAGACCAAACGAATCCGATGTTGGTGCTATGAGACAGAACATGATACGCTTGGCGAGACCTTAATATAGTCTCGGAATGGGGTAGTGCGAATAAGGTCGATTTTAATGCCCGAAATCCCCAATGTTGCGTGCTGACGCATTAACAATTAAAAATTAACCCCATAAAATTTATAAATTTTTTTTTTTTTTTTTTGATACATGAATCAACCATATATGGGTAATTCCATGTCAAATCGACCAATAGTAGGACCCGACCCCTGTCGATTTGAATGAAATTTGGTGAAAAGGTTCCTTTCATCTTTTAAGGAGCATATATCAACGAAAACAAATTTTAAAAATTCCTTTAAAAGTTATGTCATATTCAAAATGTAATAATTTTGCCGAATTAGCCGAATGTGTTTTTATTTTTTCAATATCTCAAAAACTACTTTTCATACGAAGTTGATTTGTATGTAATTTTTAAGAGAATACTTAGGGATACAAACAATATATTAAAACAAAATTTTTTTTTTAAAAAAAATTAATATCTGCAAAATATAAAATTTTAGAAATGGGCTAAGTCAAAACCCTAATTTTTTATTTGGCTGACTTTTTTTATATAATACCTCAAACTGTTCTTTAAAAATCCTGAAACATTGCAGGAGGTGTTTTTTAAGATATGATTTTTTTCTTTCGCAACCTTTAAAAATTTCATCTTAAAATAAAATTTTCAAATTGTAATGTTGAGTAATAAGTATTTATTAAGGCTGATTTGTCTGATTTAAGGTTATTTAAAAAAAGTAACGACATTGATAAAGTCTCTTTTGTTTATTTCTTGCATTTTTTTTTTTTTTTGTTGAAACTCAATGTAGGCACTTTCAAAGAAATTACTTCCAAAGAAGTAACTTCTTAAAGAAATTAAATGACTCAAATAACAAAGCAATTACCTCCGTTTTCACAACTTACCGATAGCTAAAGGTTGATTTTAGCGGCCGTATAAAAAGTGTTCCATTACTACAACCTAACTTTAACTTATCACTGACTTTACGTAAAAGTTAAGTTGTAATAAGGACTTTAAAATCCTGCATTTAGCTATCTGTAAGTTGTGAAAACGGGCCTTAATGAAGTAATTGAATAGAGCAAAATAGTATAATTGAAATTTTAATTCGAAATTAATTTTCAAATTCCATCCCTAGTGGATACCATGAAATTAAAACAGGTATGGGAGTTTTATTTTGAGATGAAATGGTAATTAATATTTATTAAAATAGTTTAAAAAAAATAAAATGGTTGTTATCACGTTCTAAAAAGATTTTTACATATTCACCAAACAAATCGAACATTTCCATGCCTGGCATAAATACAACATTTTTTAAAACACATAATAATCAATTGTATAATGAGACAACGCTTTTGTTATTATAAGATTATACAACGAATACGACGATACTACAAGCTTGTTAATTGTTCAAATATATTTTTAAATCATTGTCATAAATATTTCAAAACTACTAAAATGGAGATGTGACTTTTTTCCTAGGAGGACAATAAGTGTTTTTTTCGCCTTTTGTTATTTCTGAAGAAATTTTCGCCCAGTAGTAATGCATTACGAGTGAAATGAACAAACAATTACAGTATAATAGATAATATCAGCCTCTTTTTTTACTTCGCGGGATTTTGTCAATACCACACTGAAGATTATGCTATTAAATTTAGCTCTAAATTTAAATACTTTTTTCCTAATTTAACTTAATTAGTCATAATATAAAAAACAATATAATTTTTTTATTAGAATATTTAAGTGCTTTAACACTGGCTCAACTTCTATATTTAGATATAAAAAAAAAAACAAAAAAATTAATTAAATCGAAAATAATTGAATTAAGCCTAAAATAATATGTCAAATTACAAAATCGACTTACCCCCATATTCATAAAAAATATTTTCGGTTTATAGCAGATTTATGAACGAATTTTCTATGAAAAATTGTTTAATAAACCTTTTATTAATCAATAATATTTTTTATGAATATGGGGACTAATCTTTCTTTTATCATTCTCAGCAAAACCGAAACTATAGCGACATTTTTTTACAAATAGATACAAATCCTCTATGTTTAATATGTTTCAGATATTTGTAAGTCAATTTGGTTTAATTATCATATTTATCCCGGATATTTAAAAAAAAATATTTAAAACCGTAGGCCCCAACATACTTGGAACCTTTCAAGAGGTGCTTTCAGCTAACACACGAATAGACTAATAACGACCAATCAACTTCACTTGCTACAAAAATCTAAAATAATAGGATTTTTGAAAAAGTAGTCTTAGAGGACTGTTACTACACTCGACTGCTAATAATTTGAAATTCGTTAATATGAATCTCGCGATAATTTGATCTTTTTCCAGGTCCCTTGAAAAACATTCAATAAATTGAAAAACATCTAAGTAATTTGGTTGTTATTATTTGAATGGCATATTGACGCGCCATAATTTGGGTTCTTTAGCTCTACGCTTTATAATTTGAATTATTTTAATGTGCTGTATTGTATGCAAAATATAAAATAAATAAAACAATAATTTATTTTAGTTTATATGCGTTGTTGCTCCTTAGAAATGATATTTTGCCCGCCAACATTCTATAATTTGAAATTTGGTTTTTCTACACTCTAAAATTTGAATTCCTAATGTGAGTTTGTTTATGTTTTTGAAACAAACAAAATTAAAAATCATATGCTTTAGTTTCTATGCCAAGCTTTTTGCATACAGCACAACATCGACAGTTGCTAAAATAAAAAAAAAAACTTCTTTGCTTTTGCTCATTTGCGGAATTTAGTTCTTGGTGCAAATAGTTTTGCGACAATGCAAATGGCTTTGCGAGAGTGCAAATGCAACGTATTCAAGCTTTTTTATGAAATCTAACGGCTAATATTTGTGTTTTGCGATTGTTACAATAATAAAAATGTTTTACAATTGTTAAGCCAGTATTTCACATAGATATCAATAACATTATTGAATAGTTTTTAAATTGTATTATATAATAATCTTCTTACAAATAAGGTTTAGTACTCAATAGAAATTATTAAAAAATAAAGCTAAAGTTTGATCAATTTACTGGTCGCGCTTTTTTTTAATTTGATTTTTTCGTCAAATATTTGTTAGGTCTGAACATGCCTTAAGTGTTTAAACAGAACTAAGTCGAAACCACATTTTCCATACAATTTGACATACAAATTTGTCGTAGAAAGCAGCAGTGATGGGATTTGAAAACTTTTATTTTGTGCCGAAAATTTTAACGAAAATCAAATTGACTGAAAGAGGGCCAAATCCCTTAATTATAGAAATTGGACTTTGAAAAATTGATCGGGCTTACGTTTTGACTCTGCGTTTAGTTTTAATTATTGAATTTTAAAAAAGTATTTATATTTCAATAAATGAAATACATATTTGCATTTAACGAATTGTACATTTTTGTATTACGTATCGTAACTTTAATTCAGGAAAAGCGTATCCAACATATAAATTTGTTTAAGTTTGAGACATAAAACTTGATAAAAAAGAATACATAAAGAAGCTTATGCATAGTTTTAGAACTGTTAGAAATGTAGAACTGGGAAAGTTTACGATAAATTAAATTTTTAATCAAGTTAACAGTATCAGGGAAACCGTTAATATGCAATTATAAGTTTTTCCTTATGTGACCAATGGAGGCAAAAAAAAATATATTTATCCTTTTAAGAGCTTTTTATGAATTTTAGCATCGATTTGTTAGTGCACATGTTTACCCTTTGTAGAATTTTTTTTTGCATATATTAGTCAAAGAGCGTTTTTAAGTTAATAGTGTATATTCCACCTTGTGAAGCATATTTGGATACTTGGTAATTTTTTTTAAGACACAAATTACTCTAATATGAATCTTAACCCTGTAACATAATCTCATTCTGGTTGGACTATTACTGCCCATGGGCTCTAAACATGAACACTGAAAAATTTTTGTACATCCTGTGGCGTATGCTTGACCTTACTTCTTTATTTTTTACTTGCTTATTATATGCAAATATTAAAAAATTGTTTTTAAGTGCATATTTCCGGTTGCCCTGACAAAAATCAAACTCAAATTGAACTTTGTATTATTAAATTCTATTCTTCTTCGTATACAATATACAAATAAGATTGTATTGTCACCTGAATTGCAAAAGGACCTAACAACCACAAAATATATGTGAATCTTAAAGGGGCCAAAAAAAGAGGGCCAAGCAAAACTCAATAGTGCCAAAGATGGCCTAATTGTGCCATAAGTCCTATCGCAGGAAAGCAGTCGTGGAATAAAATTTTATTTTATTCTTTGAAGATCCGCCATTATGTGATCATTAAGTGATCAGCGCTAAAAGCCGACTTTTTAAGGTCTCGCTTTCTGCGTCTTTGGTTTTCAACTACTATCATCAATAGTCATTCGGAACCGTACTTCCGTGGGCTACTGATTCCTTTGGGAACAGGTAGGATATCTGGTCAGCCGCGATCTCAAGAGCACTGCCTATTTTGAACTCTGCCGTATTTCAGGTATTGGCATCCCTCGTAGGACGTATCTCTACACGGCCCCAGGTGGGTGTAGGGATCATCTCAGGAATATTTCACCTTTTGGTGTTACATCCTACTGGGCAAATTAGGTGCATGCATACCTGGGGTGCGACAAACTTCGAAAATGACAGGGCTCTTGGACACCGACGTACTCTCTCTCTCTCACTTGATCTCTCTTGTGCCACTAGAATGAGTAGCCTTCGATGAGCAGGCACCGGATTGACTACTGGTTGATGTCTCCGTAGCAGGGGTGCCATATGATTTCGATAGAAAATCGGCATATTTCAATTTATATATCAATTTAATTAAAAATACCTAATTTAAAAATATAAAACCTTTTCATATTAACAAAATAAAACAAACTAGAATAATTCAGCATTAAATTATGTTTGTAACCTATAAAATAACATAAAAATCAATCACAAAAATTGTACATAATTTAACAGTTGTCCCTTTTCAAAGTAATAAGTATTTCATTGTCGCCAAAAACTAATACATTTTACTAAAACAAACAAAAAGTAACGGTTTGAGTGCTTATCGAGAACTCGGTATTATTGGAGCAAAAATCGGCAAATCGGCACTTTGATAATTTAGAGACAAAAAATCGGCAAAATACCGATAAATCGGCATATATGGCAGCCCTGCTATGCTTCTTGCGAAAAATGTTACTTGTCCTTCCGGTTGATTGTCTTTGCGGAAGTTTTTCTTTTTAAATAGAATGTTGCTGTTCATCAAGTTGTGCTCCATGCGATGGAGGAATTCCATTTTAAAAGCATGAACTCGCAAAAAAGTTTAACGAAAGACAGCTTTTTTGAAGAAGAGATACTTTCGGAGATCACGTGGTGGCTTTCGGCAAGAAAGCTATTACCTTGTGGAGGGCACTAGCTGTAAGGACAAATCATCTCGATGTGCTGTTGTCGTTCCACAGAAGATGCTGGTTTATATGTATATAGCAATAAAGGTTAGATAACTCCAGCTCCTCTGGATTTTACACTCAAAACTGCTAACTGTGTGTGCATTTGGTAGATGCGTAACTGGTCATATCTGGTGGTTAAGATGCACCATGAGACTAGTCTATATGGCAAATGCTCAAGTTAATCTTTTTTCACATACCCCGGGGAGAGGCCACAAATTTTGGCGTGAGTATTAAAATTAAAGCAAATCTGCTAGGTCTATACTAAAAGAAAAATATCATTAAAGCAAATGTTTGTAGATATTTAAACAAGGTGAACTAAATAACAGTAAACCAATTTTTTGTCTATTCTAAAAAAATAAAAAAAGGACCTAGCAAATTGTCTAAACTGGCCAAGAATATAAAGAATTGCTTACAATTCTTTTGTTCTCTTTGAATTCATTAAGATCAATTTATCAAAACTTAATTCCAAATTGTCTCAAATATAAATTTAACTTTTTAAACAAAAACATCTGAAAATTCTTTTAAATTAACCCTCTTTAAAAAAAAAACATCAAAATAACAAATATTTGAAGTTTATTTCCCTGCAGATTTATTTCGTTGGTTTAACTTTTCCAACTGTCACATTTGAGTTTCTAAATAACGATACTAATAAAAAGTTTTTCTTTGTGTCGATATTAAAAAAACACATGAATCGCAAATTTGACAACATTATTGTTGTTATTTATTTCACAAATACATAATAAACAAAAATCGTAGTAACATCTAGGGAAAGTTTAAATATGCACAAAAATGTTTAAATTATGCATGCAATATATCGAAAAAAAAATCCTAAAAGACAACCTAAAAAAGGTGAAAGCGGGTATGAAATGTGCTACAAATATGTTGGCCATAAAATTTTACTATATATGTCGGAACACACCAAAGCGTTAAACTTACCACAAATACCAGAAACCAGTCAAATTCAAGATTGCCCATTAAGAGTTAATACTTTTGTATCTGCGTCACTATGACTTTAGTGTTGTTGCAAACTTTCTGCTTAATTTTTTTGTTATGATCTTCTTCCCACTCAAA
Source organism: Pollenia amentaria (assembly GCA_943735925.1). Lineage (NCBI taxonomy): Eukaryota > Metazoa > Arthropoda > Insecta > Diptera > Polleniidae > Pollenia > Pollenia amentaria. The sequence continues at coordinate 166,681,542 of OX031008.1, forward strand.
ATTAAAGTATGGGAATTCGATCTTTTTTGAATAAAATAATAAAAATACCTTAGAGGTTGAAAAAACTTGACTGCTTTTGCCATGTCTAGGACAAGCATATTCTTAAGGAATACAAGGTTTCATTTTTCAATAGTAAAGTAGAGGATATGCATATATAAGCTTTATTTTGAACTGGGAGTATTTCCAGATGAGCCATGGGTGCCAAAACATATCTGCCGAATTTGCTATAACACTTTAATGCTGTGGTCAAAAGGTAATACAAGTTTTGATCTATATTCTAAGCTCGACAATAATTTTGTGAAACGAAACTTCCGATGCGTTCGCTAGAGGCAGCTGAGCACGACGAGACTAAATGGTATATTTGCCAAAATAGTGGCGAAATAAATAGGCTAATTGAAAGAGCCTTTTGTATAAAGCCGTGCCATCACATTTGCTTCATCACATTCAGATGTGCTTCCGGTACCTGCACAACTTCCGATACCTGTAATTTGGGGACATGGTACAAGAGCCGAAACCGAAACCACTATCTAACTTTTGTACAATTCGAAGCGATATCTAGCCCAAGATGAATGTCACAAGAGAATTTTAATGCTTTGGTGAGAAAATTGGGACTATCAAAACATAACGCAGGAATAGGAACATTTTGAAGTAAAAAATTTTGAAAATGCTTTTGTTTTGTCTTGTCTTAAATCCAACAGGTTTTTTTGTTGGGCTTGATATACGGAAGGAATCTCATGCACAATGCGGAATTCGATTCCCAAATGAACTGACTGCACGGAGAAGCATTTAAGACGTTATATCAAATATTCTTGAAAAATGTCGATCTCCTTCTGCTCAAAAATACACGAAAACCATGCTAGAAGAGTTCGAAATATTAGGGTTTCATATGTGAACAAAAGTCCACTTTTTGAACTTACATATGGACTGTTTTGAAAATCAGTTGTCAACGGAATCTTATGAACAGAGAAAAAATTATCAGTTGTTTTTTATCAATTAAAAAAAATATTTAAAAAGCATTTCAATTTAATGAATGTGATAATTTAATCAATAATTTTTTTAGTTGAAAGAAAATAAAAAATATAATTTTGATTTAATTAACATTTTAGTTGTTTTGAAATACATTTTTAATTAAAATATTAATTAAATAAAAAAAATCTAAATTAAACTTGTAGAATTGTTGTTAGGAATTGTCAAAACCTGAGCTATATTTAATTAAATCAATTAAGGCATTGTTTGAAACGGCAAATTTTTTTGATCATTTTTTGATTTAAAATTAAAAATATCATTTATTCCAAAAAAAATTTTCACAATTTTAAATTTTTACAATTTTTAGTAATGAATATAATTATTTTGGTAATAAGTGCACAATCAACAAATTGTTTGCTTGATTCCATGAATTTGGTATGAATATGATGATTAGAGACAATTTTCAATATTTTTCTGTGAACATGGTGAACGTTTTCATCAAGTATGTCTTCTATAGAAGAACGATATAAAGGCAAGAGCATTTTGTCTCTAATAACAGAATCGTTCGATAATGGTGTCGAATTGCCAACAGCGAAAAAGAAAGAGATTTGAATACGAATGAACTTATATACGAGTATTTACTAAGTATTTCTTTTTGTATATTCGTCATTAAAAGCGTTTTTTGTTTGTAGATCTAAAGTGAAACTTAATAAAAAATTATTTGTTCATAAATACACAAAAAAAATTTGAGTAGTTTTTTATCAATAAAAAAAATTGTTTAAAAAGTATTTCAATTTAATTAATGTGGTAATTGAATCAACTATTTTTTTTTGTTCAAAGAAAATTAAAAATATAAGTTTGCTTTAATTAACATTTTAGTAGCCTTGCAATAAATTTTTAATTAAAATATTAATTAGATAACAAAAAATCTTAATTGATTTTTTCGTTTAAAATAATATAATGTAAACTTTTTTGATAATTTTTTTAATTAAAATTAAATATATCATTTATTAAAAAAAAAATTTGGAGAATAAGATTTGGTGATTAGAGAAAATTTTAAATTTTTTCTGTATATCAACCCTAAAATATCAATGTTTGAAAGACCTTCTTGTACTAGCACTAAATTAGCCCTTAATGGGCAATCTGGATTTTGGTATATGTGTTAAGGTTTGGTCTTTGGTGTGTTCCGACATATATAGTAAAATTCTATGGCCAACCTTTTTGTAGATCATTTCATTCCCGCCTCCCCTTTTTCTGGGTTTTTTTTACTAGTTGTAAGAATAATTCCAAAAAATGCCGTTACGAGGAGGAGTTAGAGGGTTAATATGTTTGACAAAAATATTTTCCATAACAATTCTTTCAAAACGCCGACACACGTATATTATTTTTTTTTTTTTTTTTTTTTGTCTCCTCTACCAGAATCCGTTGTCAGAACCCCGTAAGTTTGGAAAAAGTTTGAAATTGTTGTACAGTGAAATTTTAAGTTACTTTTATTTGAACAAATGTTTATTACAATTAATGCTTTTTAGCGGGATTCCCAGGGATAAAAATTCCAGGATTTTTATTTAATTATACTGCTGATATAATTGTAAATAAGTTTTGTCAAGAAATAGATGTAAATTCAAATCCGATAAGTAAGGCAATGGTTTATGTTGGATGCTCTAAAATGTCGCACGAGTAAAATAATTTCCACAATTTTAAGTTATTATTAAGACCCATATTGATTTATTAAAACGATAACAATTTGTTCTCTCTGCTTAAAAAAAAATAATGACTTAAATGCAGAGGACGCAACTGATTTTTTTCTGATAATGCAGTAAATATTTGTTCTATAAGAGATTAGTAAAGGAAACGCTTATTCAGTTCAAATAGTTTGCCTTATAAAAGGAATCACTGGTTTTTAAAGGAAGTGCTAAGAAAATTGAAAGTGTCCAGAAATTATATAATGTTTTTTGAATATAAAGGAAAGGGTACGTGATTTCTCATTGACAGGATCCTTCTCCATTAAAATAAGATATAAGCTGTAAATACTTATTCTGTACTAAAATTATATATTTAAAGAAATATTTTTTAATATTTTGCTTATATAATTTAACTATTTTGGTTTTATGGCTTTGTAATTCCCGGGATATTGAAAAATAATTGCCGCTTTCTCGGGAAAATGAAAATGCCCTGGAAAAGAAAAACTCTTATTAAATAATATTATCATGTATTTTTTTAAAAGTTTTAAAGTTGAAACGGTTGTCACACAAAAGCAGAATATGTATGTATATTGAAAATATATTCTCAATATATGTACTTAACCCTCCCTTTTATTAAAATATATGTTGTTTTGTTACTTGGTCGGCTTTTGAAAAACAAAGGCCCAACCATAATGTGTATGAGCTGACTTAAGCAACTGTGCTAATACATGTAAATCATATGTGTCAACAAAATTCAATGAAAGGAAACTTTATTAGGTCTTATGAAACTTCATATGCTTAAGCAAAGTGCCAAACTGATCGCACCTTCCGTACGGAGTCAGATGTTTTTGACCTTTTTTTTTATTCAATGCTTTTCGTTAATTTTTGACAGAAGCTTAATTAAGCTTATGCATATTATAATTCGGCCTTTATTTTGTTAATTTTTTCAAAAAAAAATTTTATTCTTAATATGTATTTTGCACTTTATCTTAAACGTCTTCTATCACCGATCAATTTTCATGTAAAACTTAAAGCTCTTGGGTTATCTCTTACCATACGAGCATTAAAGTCTTTTCCTGTTTCTTTTTGGCATTTTTAAATAATTCAGTACCGAAAAGCAAATATCCAAAATTGTTCCGTAGCCGTTTATTGTAGAAAAACTTCACCCGATATAATTTCATGTAGTTTTTGTTAAAAATTGCGATATAAGAAAATGCATATGAAAAAAGGAGCGAAATATTTTTATTTTGTAATTGCAGCAGTTTGATTTAAAAACAATAGAAACGGCTGCAAAGCGGCGTAAGATGCAAATTTAGGCAAATCATATATATTTGGAAAAAACTTTAAAAATATGACAGTGCATATTTTTCATGCAAAATGCATCAAAAATTTTCCCTGGTAATAACTTTCCTTACAAGTTATTTACGTCAAAGAAAAAAATAGAAATTTTCATGCACTAAAAATAATTTTTTTTTTGAAATACACACTCTGAAAACTTATAAAACAAAAAAATAACAAAAAAAAGTATTAAAAATTATTCGCACGTGCACAAAAGTCAAAAGGGACTATAACAAAAAGAAATAAAAAAGGAAAAATATAAGTATAAAAAAAATTATACCAACCATGCTTAAAGCAATTACAACACTAACTATTTGCAACAATACCGAAACTGCAGCAATAAAAATATTAAATGTCACACTTACATGCGCTACCTTAAATAAAATACAAACTTAAATACTTGCATTTATACACATAAGCATTAGTGACATATGTAACCAATCAAGCACTTGAGTGCTTAGATGTTTGAATTAGAAAAAAAAACCAAAAATAACAGGAAAGCAACACTTGAAAATATTGACTTAACGAAGCAACACAGTGTAAATGTTAATATTTTTCCTGCTTTACGAGTATGTACACTTGTCCGAGTACATGGGATTGCATAGGGAATTTTGTAATTGTACAGTTACATTTTTGTATTTTTTTTCTTGATTGTACAAAAACACACTTTTGTCCAATTTAATCTTAAACATAAAAAAATTTGGATTAAAAACTATAAATTGTTCAACAAAATAACCCTAATACTAATTGTTAAACACAAATATTTAGCAACTATCTTGATCGTCAGAATCTAATGTTAAAGCTTAGAGCTATTTTCTGATATCCTAAGAAAATTGAGATAAGGGCAGATACGGAACCGAAAAAGAGTTTTTTTTTTTTGTCAACTGTAAATGACTTAAAACGTTAAACAAAATAGTCACATCTACCACTTGTAGCGTGTTTCCTAGTCAGAAATGTCTGACCTGTCACTTAAACACTATGATAAAAAGTCATATTGACCAAAATTGTAGGCTGTTTAGACTTTTTTTCTATAGTATGACTTTAAATTTTTTTTATTTGAATTTATATTTAAATATTGCGGTTATCAAAAAAATGGTGCCATTCTATTCACCATTTTGGCGAAAATAAGGCTATTACTTTAGATATTTCCAAAGCGTTTGACAAAGTTTGGCATGGTGCAATCTTGTCAAAACTTGTTGCATTTGGTACCGGTGATAATTTCTCTCGATTTATATCGAACTTTTTTAGAGATCGCACTATACGAGTTGTTATAGATAGGGTTTCGTCAAACGAGTTCAAGATTCATTCAGGGGTACCGCCAAACTCCGTTCTTTTTCCTACTCTATTTCTTATTTTTCTTAATGACCTTCTAACTCAAAATTCTAACCCTATCTACTCTTTTGCAGAACAGAAACCTTTGTCATTCGTATTCCAGAAACATTCGTATGACAGAAACCTTTGTCATTCGTATTCATATGATTATAGACCAAACGAATCCGATGTTGGTGCTATGAGACAGAACATGATACGCTTGGCGAGACCTTAATATAGTCTCGGAATGGGGTAGTGCGAATAAGGTCGATTTTAATGCCCGAAATCCCCAATGTTGCGTGCTGACGCATTAACAATTAAAAATTAACCCCATAAAATTTATAAATTTTTTTTTTTTTTTTTTGATACATGAATCAACCATATATGGGTAATTCCATGTCAAATCGACCAATAGTAGGACCCGACCCCTGTCGATTTGAATGAAATTTGGTGAAAAGGTTCCTTTCATCTTTTAAGGAGCATATATCAACGAAAACAAATTTTAAAAATTCCTTTAAAAGTTATGTCATATTCAAAATGTAATAATTTTGCCGAATTAGCCGAATGTGTTTTTATTTTTTCAATATCTCAAAAACTACTTTTCATACGAAGTTGATTTGTATGTAATTTTTAAGAGAATACTTAGGGATACAAACAATATATTAAAACAAAATTTTTTTTTTAAAAAAAATTAATATCTGCAAAATATAAAATTTTAGAAATGGGCTAAGTCAAAACCCTAATTTTTTATTTGGCTGACTTTTTTTATATAGTACCTCAAACTGTTCTTTAAAAATCCTGAAACATTGCAGGAGGTGTTTTTTAAGATATGATTTTTTTCTTTCGCAACCTTTAAAAATTTCATCTTAAAATAAAATTTTCAAATTGTAATGTTGAGTAATAAGTATTTATTAAGGCTGATTTGTCTGATTTAAGGTTATTTAAAAAAAGTAACGACATTGATAAAGTCTCTTTTGTTTATTTCTTGCATTTTTTTTTTTTTTTTGTTGAAACTCAATGTAGGCACTTTCAAAGAAATTACTTCCAAAGAAGTAACTTCTTAAAGAAATTAAATGACTCAAATAACAAAGCAATTACCTCCGTTTTCACAACTTACCGATAGCGGCCGTATAAAAAGTGTTCCATTACTACAACCTAACTTTAACTTATCACTGACTTTACGTAAAAGTTAAGTTGTAATAAGGACTTTAAAATCCTGCATTTAGCTATCTGTAAGTTGTGAAAACGGGCCTTAATGAAGTAATTGAATAGAGCAAAATAGTATAATTGAAATTTTAATTCGAAATTAATTTTCAAATTCCATCCCTAGTGGATACCATGAAATTAAAACAGGTATGGGAGTTTTATTTTGAGATGAAATGGTAATTAATATTTATTAAAATAGTTTAAAAAAAATAAAATGGTTGTTATCACGTTCTAAAAAGATTTTTACATATTCACCAAACAAATCGAACATTTCCATGCCTGGCATAAATACAACATTTTTTAAAACACATAATAATCAATTGTATAATGAGACAACGCTTTTGTTATTATAAGATTATACAACGAATACGACGATACTACAAGCTTGTTAATTGTTCAAATATATTTTTAAATCATTGTCATAAATATTTCAAAACTACTAAAATGGAGATGTGACTTTTTTCCTAGGAGGACAATAAGTGTTTTTTTCGCCTTTTGTTATTTCTGAAGAAATTTTCGCCCAGTAGTAATGCATTACGAGTGAAATGAACAAACAATTACAGTATAATAGATAATATCAGCCTCTTTTTTTACTTCGCGGGATTTTGTCAATACCACACTGAAGATTATGCTATTAAATTTAGCTCTAAATTTAAATACTTTTTTCCTAATTTAACTTAATTAGTCATAATATAAAAAACAATATAATTTTTTTATTAGAATATTTAAGTGCTTTAACACTGGCTCAACTTCTATATTTAGATATAAAAAAAAAAACAAAAAAATTAATTAAATCGAAAATAATTGAATTAAGCCTAAAATAATATGTCAAATTACAAAATCGACTTACCCCCATATTCATAAAAAATATTTTCGGTTTATAGCAGATTTATGAACGAATTTTCTATGAAAAATTGTTTAATAAACCTTTTATTAATCAATAATATTTTTTATGAATATGGGGACTAATCTTTCTTTTATCATTCTCAGCAAAACCGAAACTATAGCGACATTTTTTTACAAATAGATACAAATCCTCTATGTTTAATATGTTTCAGATATTTGTAAGTCAATTTGGTTTAATTATCATATTTATCCCGGATATTTAAAAAAAAATATTTAAAACCGTAGGCCCCAACATACTTGGAACCTTTCAAGAGGTGCTTTCAGCTAACACACGAATAGACTAATAACGACCAATCAACTTCACTTGCTACAAAAATCTAAAATAATAGGATTTTTGAAAAAGTAGTCTTAGAGGACTGTTACTACACTCGACTGCTAATAATTTGAAATTCGTTAATATGAATCTCGCGATAATTTGATCTTTTTCCAGGTCCCTTGAAAAACATTCAATAAATTGAAAAACATCTAAGTAATTTGGTTGTTATTATTTGAATGGCATATTGACGCGCCATAATTTGGGTTCTTTAGCTCTACGCTTTATAATTTGAATTATTTTAATGTGCTGTATTGTATGCAAAATATAAAATAAATAAAACAATAATTTATTTTAGTTTATATGCGTTGTTGCTCCTTAGAAATGATATTTTGCCCGCCAACATTCTATAATTTGAAATTTGGTTTTTCTACACTCTAAAATTTGAATTCCTAATGTGAGTTTGTTTATGTTTTTGAAACAAACAAAATTAAAAATCATATGCTTTAGTTTCTATGCCAAGCTTTTTGCATACAGCACAACATCGACAGTTGCTAAAATAAAAAAAAAAACTTCTTTGCTTTTGCTCATTTGCGGAATTTAGTTCTTGGTGCAAATAGTTTTGCGACAATGCAAATGGCTTTGCGAGAGTGCAAATGCAACGTATTCAAGCTTTTTTATGAAATCTAACGGCTAATATTTGTGTTTTGCGATTGTTACAATAATAAAAATGTTTTACAATTGTTAAGCCAGTATTTCACATAGATATCAATAAGCTGGTAATCTTGAGTATTTTTTCAAACGTTTGTGGTTTTAATTAAAATCTTTTATATGAAATCTCGGTTATTTTAACTTTTTCTGTGGTCCCTTGAATTTCAAATTATCGAGATTCGGCTGTACCAAGGGATTGGATTTCTTATAAACATGTTCCCTCTGTAGTAAAGAATTAAAAAAATCTAAACCAAAAACCATTATTTCAATAGAAAAATTACTTATATGATGGCGGAAAAAAATTCTTTTTCGGTTTTTGCTATTCAATGCCTGGCAGTTATTATGTTAAGATCAACATTTCAACCCAATAGATAAATTTCAGTGACCAAATCTTTACTGCGTTAGGACATTGACTGATTTGACCCATTAACCATAAGTGTAAAAAAATATCTTTTCTTGGATAAATGACACCAAGTTTGAATAAGTGGTTTTGTGGAGGAGAAGGTAAAATCGTGGACTTTTTTCTGACTAATTTCTAGTAAGAGGCAATATATGCACTAATTTTTAAGGCCCCAGTCTCTTTTGCATAATTATATTTATAATGTTTAAAACTTAAACGTATAGAACACCAAATAAATTTTATAAATAGAAATCGTTTAGGCCAAGTTTCATCATTATAGGCAAACATCCTTTTGCAAGAAGGACATTTGTATTTGTTATTAGTACAAAACTATTTGACACATAAAATCATGAAATATAAATAATAAACAAACCTGATGAATGGACAACATTGATTGCAATCGGAATTATTTAAGTGTAAAATTTTTCTAAAATTGTACTTTTTGTGTATGTTGTGATATAAGAAATGTTTGTACTAACAACTTTTAAGCCCAGCTATTCCGCAGCTTTCCAGATAATGAGATTATTTAAAAAAAAAATATGCAGTTAACTAGACGTATTTGTGATTGTAAATGCCTAAACTACTGCATCAAAGCAAACAAAATAAAGATTGGGCGAATTACAGAGTTCAAAGTGTGTTCCCATCCATTTTTCTTTATATTCAAGATTCAAAAATTATTTTCATGAAACCTCAAAAATCAAATAAATGCATTATGATAGTACATTTCAAAGAAACTTTTCCAGCCACTTCATAATATCATATCGCCTAATATTTTTTCCTCTTAAAATTTCGCTATTGAGAGTTAAAATTTCTGTTTATTCGTAATAACCTTTTGGCGAACACGTTGCGGCTGTACGAAATAGATTAAACAATATTTTCAGTGCTAGGTCAGACTATAATTATTGGTTAGGTACACTTCAGAGAAAAAAAAGCTCCAGGCATTAACAAGAAATTATTAAATTTTAAATGTACTTTTGTCGTTATTATAAGTTATTTCTTCTTAAACATTTCTGTAATAAAAACATATAAGTAATCACTTTGTTTTAAATAAACTGAAATGAGAACTCAAACATCAATTAATCAAAGCTCTAACCAGGCAAACTAATAACTATTTTCAAAGGGCGTATTAACCCATTTACTGCCAAAATGAAACTAGAAGTGATAATTTAAAAAAAAAATATTTTTCTATTCATTGCAAACAAAAGGAACACATGGGTATAAAAAAATTTTAAAAAATGTGGAATGGTTGGAATAGGACGGGTGTACTCAACTGATTATAGCGGTAGGTTATAGGTGAACAATTTTATAACATTGTTATTTAATATATAATGTTATTAACCTTATTTTATATCGCCGGCGAATTCTTGCATAATTGCTTTTCTTCCTTTTTGGGGTAGTAACGTTTATCATCTTGAGGTTACTCTAGTTCCAATGATAAAGATGGGCTGGTTTGCGTGTTTTGGCGTCAATAGTACTTCGCAATAGAACGTCGAAATAACACTTATACATGACATCAATATGCCTTAAAACATGCAAGGGACTCATTAATTGAAATAAAGAAATTTTTCTAAAACGTATCAGCTAATGGCCGAATTTTTAACATGTTTAGCTTGTTAGTACTTTGCCTAACATTTTCGTAAGACCAATATAAATATTCTGTAGGTAACTGATATCCAGACAATATCAATTCGTCATGTGGGAAGTTATGTCAATTGTTATATAAGCACATACACACAGAAAAAATTATAGCTAGTTTATTATCAATTAAAAAAATTGTTTAAAAAGTATTTCAATTTAATAAATGTGATAATTGAATCAATAATTTTTTTTGTTGAAAGAAAATTAAAAATATAATTTTGATTTAATTAACAGCTTAGTTGTTTTGAAATAAATTTTTAATTAAGATAATAATTAAATAACAAAAAATCTTAATTGATTTTTTCGCTTAAAATAAATCAATTTAAACTTGTAGAATTGTTGTTGGGAATTGTTAAAAAATTAGCTTTATTTAATTAAATCAATTAACACATTGTTTGAAACGGCAAAGTTTTTTGATCATTTTTTAATTAAAATTAAAAATATGATTTATTGAAAAAAAATTCACAATTTTCAATTTTTACTATTTTTAGTAAACAGGATAACCTTTTTGTGCTAGCTGCATCAGTCGCAGAAGAGTACCATTTTTTTTATTTTATATTAATAAAATGCACGTTTCATTTTAGTTAAAAACACAAAAACTTCCTAAATCTTTTAAAATCGCACAATTGTTGCTTAAAGTTAAGATGTTCTCCATCGAGTACTGAGGCACCAAATGGGTTAAACCGATGAGAATGTGATGAAGGAAATAAAGCCACATGGTCAAGGACAAACTTAGATTTATCTAAATATCTTAAACCATTAATTTTAAATGTGGGTGCTCGAAATACGAAAAGTAAAACCCAACGTAACTTTAAAAGGCATCTTAAAATAAATTTAAATTGATTTTCTTCGTCCTATAATAAAATGCTATTGGAATCTTCTTTTTAAAAACAACTTATATTCTTCGACAAAAGTAATCAACAATAAACTGTTCATTTAAGTCAAAAATTCTATAGAAATTACAGACGTTCACCCCAGTTTTATTTTTCTATTTTTTTTCAATAACCACACATACAAAAGCAACATGCTACTGCATGCATCATCATCATATGTTTTCATTACTGATGTTTTAGTATTCAAAAACGTTGAAAACGAGTGCAAAGGAAATAAAAAATTATAAGGCCATAGTTTTTAATTGGTTTGTTTTCTCAACCAAATAAGCGGCAAAAACTGGGTTGAAAAGAAATTCGAAACAATAAAATACAACAATTTAATTAGATTTTAGGGTAAATAAAACTAAGAAATAAAAAGGAATTAAATAGATCAATAGTAGAAGTATATTAGAAAAGAAAATTAATTAATTTTCTTCTTGCTTAAATTTTTTTTTTTTAATTATTCATTGGTTCTAAAACAATTTAAAGACAATAGCAAAAAAATTTATTGTCATATCCTCTGGTGTTTTATTTTCTACAAAAAATGTAAAATTTTATTTTAAAAAAATGCAATTTGTTGTTCGTTTCTTCAAAATGCTTTGCTCTCTAAAAGGGTGGCTTGTTTTATTCTAACAAATGCACCCTTACTAATGGCATAAGGGTGGGAAAAGAGTGGCCGCTTGTTGCCGAGCCGAGCAGACTGACGCTTATTGCGAGACTTGTTCATGCGAGAAACAAGTTTGAGTGTGCATAGTGGATGCAAGAATCAGCGCTGATATTTAATCTATTATTTGTGTTTTATGTATGTTTGTATGCATTGGGTTTGTTGTTCCTTCGTATTTGTAAAACTCAAGTGAAAAGATATGGATTCGTCAGATGATGATTTTTTTTTTTTTTGTTTTTTTATTTTTTTGTTTAATTTTTATATAATTTTTTAATTTTTATTTTCTTTTTAATTTTTATTAATTTTTTGATTGCATGTTTTATTTACTTTTTCTTAAATTTTTATTTCTAATTTTTTTAAATGTTTTCCAAACCAGTTGAAATCATTACAACATAACATAAACAATGTTTTCGGCGCTGAAATACGCCTTGGAACTGTTTTCTCGCCTTCAATCATCTTTGCGCTCTGACCAGCTCGGCGCCCACTATGACCTGTTCGCGCTTATTTGGACTAATTTGTATAGTATAGTATAGGAACAACAAACCCAATGCATACAAACATACATAAAACACAAATAATAGATTAAATATCAGCGCTGATTCTTGCATTCACTATGCACACTCAAACTTGTTTCTCGCATGAACAAGTCTCGCAATAAGCGTCAGTTGGCTCGGCTCGGCAATAAGCGGCCACTCTGTTTGCACCCTAGGGCATTGCACTTTACGCCCCGTATAAATCGACAGTGTTGAAAGTGCCCTGTAAAAAAATGGCTTCTGTTTATATATAGGGTTACCAGACGAAGTTTGGAAAAAAATCGCCTCTAATCAGGACAGTAAAAATTTAAAATTTTATTAGTTATTTTTTCTATTATTTAAGAGTAAAAACATAAGAAAGCGTTACGTTGTTAATGATAGGTTGTCAGTGATATAAAATTTAAGAGTATTTGGTGTTATAAAATTGTTTTTGAAAAAAAAAACGTCAAATCAAGATATCTAAAAAACTTGGTGTTAATAAATCTGCAATCTGGCAAAGGTATTTTCTTGTTTACATTTCTTTTAAAAAAACAAACTAAAAAAATTGGAATTTGGTCATTCATTTCGTTCATTTATTGATTTTATATCAATCTATTAACAAATTTTGGTTTATGTATATTTTTTTTATATATTGAAGAACAAACTTTTTGCCAGCTGTTAAAAACAGGGCGGTCCAATTTTGTGTTTTGTTCACGTCAAATAAAAAATTGCTTTATTACAGGGTCGGCAAGACATTTTATACATGCACCTTTTAACAAGGTGGTATTTTCTTTTTGTAGAAAAGAAAACACCATTAATCATTTGCTAAAAATAAACAGTTTCGTAAAAAATATTTTAATAACACGACGTATAAGTAACAAAAATATTACTCATACGTTCAATAAACTTTTTATAGAGTAAAAGCGGAGTTTAGTGTTTGGTGCAGATAAATGGTCTTGCGAAACAGCAAATGCAAAATGCATATAGTAAATTTTTAGAAACTTTGTTTATTATGCATTTTCTCTTTCGCAAGGCCATCTACACTAAACACTGAACTCCGGCAATGAAAAGAAAATATTAAAAGAAAAGCTTTCCATTTATTTTTTTTATTTTTTTTCGTTGCAGTCGCGCCGACAATCAGTCAGCTTTACCGCCATGCCACCTGGTGTTTTAGCCAATGACAGTCTTAACAATTCCACCGATGACATACAAATTGCTTTAGCACCTCACATACAAACATATTTAAGTCAAACGGGACGTCGTCATTCTTGCTGCAGCGTCATGTTACCAGTTGCCTTTGAACGTGCCGCCTCCAATTCTTGGCTAGATCCCAAATTTGATTCAGCCGTTTTGGAGGGTCAATATCAGACCAGTGTTTTCTCGCATGTACGAATGAGATTTAGGTAAGTCAGCGTGAAGAATTAAGAAAAAATAAAACTTAGTTCCCTTTTTAACAATTAACTAAAAACAATCGCTAATTCGCCCAATCTTAACATATGGTTGCCAAATATGGTTCAACATTTCACCATCATATATTTAAAAAATCCGAATTTTTGAGAGAAAATGTTTGAGAGCACCTCACTCTATAAATCATCGGAAACACAAAATATATCTTCAATAAAAGGTTATACAACGAAGCTAAAATAAGCAGGATAGACAGCTTCATTATCAATCTTATAAGAAATCATTTTATTAGAAGTTCACAGTGCAGGGAAAAGAATGTAATTCTGGCTCCATACTATGCCAATGAAGAATATATACGCCAAACACTGCAAAGTGGATATGTACCACCTGAGGCTTTTCTTTATCTGGACAGCAAAGGATTTATTCAAAACGAAAGCGGCATTCCTATATTCTACCATATATATAGAAGGGCCACTAACAAAACAATACAGTGTAACGAACTTTCGAACGACAACAGTAGATTTGATAAATGCATATATTCAGGGGATAAAAATATAATCACAAACATAAATAATAAAAAATACTGGTGGCTTAACTAATACCATTTTGCATCTTTCTTTTATCCTTTGACCTTTATAACACTTTTAGTCTTAGTTTTATATAAAAGTAAGGTTTTTTTTTGTCAAAACTAATTTGTCTTTACATAAATTATATAAAAATATTTTTCATATCAAAAATAATACCCAATTAGAAAATATACATTGTACTCGAGTACCCGAATATGGGACTTTGTATAATAATATACATCATTTAGACTATTTTGTTTATTTATAGTATATAAGCATAAATAATTGGATTAAATAAACTTATAAAAAAAAAAAAATTAACTAAAAACAATTAAACAAAGTAATTTAAAATTTACTAACGTATAAATACTATAAATACGAGTATATAGCCATCAAAAAGGTTGTTGCATGCTTTAATGACTTTTAAACTGTAGGTCATTACACCAACTATAAAAAAAAACAATAATCAAATTGTAACACGATGTTGCAGTTGTAATAAAAATAATACGAGGATTAGAAGAGCAAAAGAAAATGAAGGGCCAAGCCTTAAAACCCATAAACATACATTCATATATTAAACTCTTAAGGATTTTGCCAAAACTTGTTATAATAAAATATTTAACTTTATAGCATAAGGTTATGTTTATAGAAAATTGTAGTAAATTTTCAAAATAATTTAAGACAAATAAATTTAAACTTGGGCGCCTCGAAAATGATTTTTTTGATATCTCGTAGTGGAACTTTTTTTCCTCATGCCAAAAGCTACCGAAAAATCGTTGGCACAATATCGACAAATTTTTGTCCTTACAAATCGGGAAGGAATTTTTTTCTTCTCAAAAAAAATTGCTATCTATGTACATACGTATTACAAGCTTTGAAACATTTGCTATTTAAAATTAAAATACCAAAGATTTTTCTACTTATAGTAATTTCCAAAAATTTTTCGTTTTGCAGTACAATTATCAAAAATTTTCTGTTTGTAGTAACTTTTCAAAAATTGCGGTTTTTCTACAATAAAATTTCGAAAAATGTATTATTTAAAGTAAATTTCTCAAAATGTTTAAATTTCTTAAACGTCTAAGTTCACTCTCGTATATTATAAATATGTTTAAGGTCCTTCTACACATACTAGTTAGTAAACAAGTATATTGGCTTAACAATATTTTATGTAGCCCATGAGTTTTGTTAGTACCCGTGTACTGCTACTTGTGGCCATTATTATACAAAAGTTTGTTGGCCATGTAAAAGGATGTTTTTCCACAATATGGCTTCATTAGCCAAAAACTGCAGGGTATAAACCAATAACAAATACCAAATCGAAAGAATAAAAAACACATACAATTACTCACATTTCTACATATGTATGAACGTACTTTTTGTTAGAGTTATAGTTTATGATTCTTGTTGTATTTTTACTGCACCAGTATAACAATGTTATTTTGTAAAGTTTTTCGTCCACAGCGCTTTTTCACTGCGTGGTTGTAATTTTTTTTAGAAAACAACAGGAGGTTGTTCACATTTGCTTAGGTACGTTAGTTTGTTCTAAAATAAAGCAAAAACGAAAACTAGAGATTAGAATCAGTAATGAGATTTATGGTACAATTGGGCCATTTTTATTAAATGTTGCTTGGCGCTATGCCCTTTCGTTTTTATGGCCCTTTTTAGATTCACATATATATTTGGTTGTTAGGCCTTTTGTGCATTTCAAGGGACTATATAATCTTAATTGTATTGTATATGCGAAGAAAAAATAGCATCTAATAATAAAAAATTCATCTGAGTTTGATTATTGTCAGGTATTATTTTATTATTTTTGCACTTAAAACCAATTTCATAATATTTGCATATAATTAATAAGTAAAAGAGTATTTTCGCTCAGGCCTAGGGAGATCGAACGGTTTTTATTTGACCGCTTTTAACCGGTTATTTAGTTTTTCCCAAGCCGGTTATTTTAAAATTTCAATTTTATAATATTCGAATAAACCGGTTATTTTGGTATAATAAGCCGGTATTTTAATAATGTGTAATTTATATACGTTTTCCTTACTCTTGTTGTAAATGTACCCGTAATTTAATTTTTTTTTTTCTAATTGAATATTGGGTTAACTTAAACTTTTTATGACTTATAACATCATGTGTTCTTGTAAAAAAAACCAAAAACCATTCAAAATAATACAAAAAATTGTTCAGCTAAAAACTAAATAGTAATTTTTGCGAGAGTATTCTAAATGTTATCTCTGGAGATATTTCGAACGGGATTAAAAAGGCAAAGTTATGTGACTGAAGTGCCCTAAAATTATAAGTTACAAAGGTTTTCCACGTCACATCTTATTAATCACCGTTAATTAGTCCACATGCTTGACATTAATGTGCTCTTAATAAAAGTTCGAAGTAGTTCTAAAGAGACGACAAATAAACTTTACTAAAAAACTCTGGCAAAAATTAATCATTGGGTGAAATATTAACCCCTTGTGTGGTCGAGCACGGTATGCCTGATAAGGCAATTAAAACTCTTAAGGCCCAACCATAATATGCATTAGGCAGCTTAAGTCAACTTAAGCAACTGTGCGAATACATATAAAACATATGTGGCCAACTATAATGTACTTAATGAAACTTTTCGTTTAGTTTCGTTAAATTACATTTTCTTAAGCAAAGTGCCAAGCACATTCCGTACGGAATCAGCTGTTTGTGCGTTGTTACAAAAAAAAAGTAAATTGAAATGGACAAAAAAAAAGAAGAATATAGAAAAAGAGGAAATTAACATATTTTAATTTTGTATCCATATTTTATTAATAAGTATGTACATTGTACAACAATCACCAATTTTTTTCTTTTTATAACGATGCTGGCAAACTAAATAAAACATAAAATAAACAAATACAGGGCTGTAATTTTTGGTACTTCTTTATTTGAAGTACTCGCAAGAAAGCAAAATATTGCACAAATAATCAAAATGGATCTGAAGTTTATGTAACTACATTATGGCCACCTTAAAGTCTCTTTTAATTTTCTTATGCATTTGACAGACTTTTCGTTAATTTTTGACAGTACTTTAAGCTAACTTATGCATATTATGGTTGGGCCTTTAAGGAATTTTAGCATATTTTCATGCTTAAAACTACAAAATTCCGACGGAATCAACGATATGGAAAAAATGTATCAGTTTTATTTATAAAAACAGCTAGAACTAAAAAAAAAATTGAAGAAATCAAACAATGTTATGGATGGTTTTGAATTGTGGTTGACGAATGGAAAGATACTTCATACAAAAAGCATGTTCATGTTACTATTCGTTTCTATAATGCTGAAAAAAAAATAATTTAAAGTATATAATCCTGGCTAAGAGGTTTTCTTTGCTACTTTTTAAAAATATGGTTGAAGAAAACTGATTCATATAAACATTCTTTACCACCAACAAATTAAAGCTCATTTAAAATAAATTTGGGAGAATATCTCAAATAATAAATTTATTAAATTCCTTTAATTTTTCTTTGAAAAACGTTTGACTAGGTCAAAGATCATTTAACAGTTTCTAAATTGCATTATGCAATCATCCACTTGCAAATAAAGTTAAGTGAATAAATAGAAATTGTAAAAAATAAAGCTAAAGTTCAATTAACTAAAAATCAATTTCTGATCACACTTGTATTAGATTTTATCGTCCAATATTTGTTAGGTCTAACATACCTTAAGTCATATCTAGGTATTTTGTTGGTTCCTACCTTTGTGAATTGTTTTGTTTTTATTCAAATTAACGTTTTATTACAAAACTTATTTGAGTTTTGTGTTTTCATTTCGAATTAAAACCGGTGAACCGTTATTTTCAATGATTAACCGAAAAACGCTTTTCTGTAAAATAGCAACTATATGGAATATTCGAACCCCGATTTTTAAAAAAAGTCAAATATTCCATCTCCCTAGTTAATGAGCATAATAAACCAACCAGAATAAAATTATGTTATGAGGATAAGATTCATAGCAGAGTTATTGTTCATTAAAAAATGAATAAGTGTCAAAATATGCTTCAAAAGTTGGCATTTACACTTTTAACTTAAAAATGCTCTTTTGGCTAATATAAGCAAAAAAAAATGCTACAAAGGGTAAAAATATGTACTAACAAATCGATGCTAAAATTCATAAAGTTCTTAAACGGACAAATATATTGTTTTTGCATCCATTGCAACATAGAAAATAGGCTACATTTCTTACAGTTATAAAACTATGCATATGCTTTTTTATATATTACTAGCTGACCCGGCAAACTTTGTTTAGCCATATAACTTATTTCTAGTGAAAAAAAAAAAAAAAAAAAAAAAAAGTTGAAATAAATTTATAAAAATTTTTATATAAAAAAGAAAAACCTCAAGCTTAATAAATTATATTGCAATTTAAATAAAGGTTGAATAAAATAAAAAATTTTATTAAAAAATAACGAATTGTCAGTACTGTCAGTGTGTGCGGAGAGGATCAATATCAGAAAGAGGAATTAAGCACTTTATACCATGATTGGCGATGAAGAAAAACTATAGCAATTTATTTCTTTATTACTGTTCATTACATATTCAAAAGTTAACATAAAAAAGTGATGTATTTTTTATCCTGAAGAATGAAAATCAAAAAAAATTATAAAAATTCATTGGGAAGAGCAATTGCGTGTACGATATTTTTTGTCAGTCCGTCTTTAGCCAACACAAATAATTCTCGATGGCTTGCCGACGCGAGAACATGCCACGTAACTATTATTGTCCGTGCGAAAAACATGGTGTGTCCAAATCTAAGCCGCAAACAGACATCGTTTGGCCTTGCGACTTATTAATTGTCATTGCAAATGCCAATCCAGCAGAAAATTTTAAGCGTTTGAATTCAATTAAGACGTCTGTGGGAATTATCGGAGTTCGTGGCAGCAAAACATTTTCGTCTCGGAATTTTCCATTCAATATGTAACGTTTCGGTTTCGGTAACTTTTTCGTAAATTTTTTAATACCAATTGGGTACCATTGCACAGCCGTAGTCGTTCAATTTCCGAAGTAGAATAACCGCAGCACCAACTTTCAGTCGTAGAAGGTGTCGTGGCATGCCTGGAAAATCTAGAGAGTTCAAAAACTCTGTTTGATAATTTTCAGCTTCGTTAACATCTCTAACTGTATCGATCGGTATGTATGATACTAATTCGCCTGGCAACGCCAACTGTAGCTTGAAGTTTAAGTCGTCAACGTCCACATTTTTCGCTGCCAAAATAGCTCGTTAAGAATGCATAGGATGGGGTACTCTTACAATTTTTCCTTTATTTTACGCCCTAAATATAAAAATGTATCTCTAGCCTTTAGTTCCCTCAAGACTTGGAACTATCATAGCATAATTAATTAAGAATACATGTGTAGGGGGAGCTTTTACCCATTTTGACCTATTTTACGCCATAAATGTTCCTTTCAGATGTTACAGTGTCTGCATGCCAAATTTTAAGAAACCCGTTTGAACAGTAATAAGATATAGGGAGGGGGAGCTTTAAGTACTCTTACCCTATTTCATGCCCTAAAAATTATAGTCTATGGTTCCTTCCAGATGTTACACTATTTGCCCACAGAATTTCAAGAAAATTGGCTGATTTGTTAAGAAGATGTAGGGAGGGGAGCTTTTACCCCTTATGCCCTATTTCACCCCCTCTAGCTAAGAAGTTAGTTTTGCCCTCTAGTTGGTATGTTAAGAATATATAGGAGGGAAAGCTTTTAACTCTTTAGCCCTATTTTACGCTCTGTAGCGATATGAAATATACTTTACGACCTATTTGTTATACCTAACAAACACACATACAGAATTTCATAAAAATCGGTCAAGCCGTTTCAGCCGTGTCACTCCGACATGAGAATTTTAAACATATAGATTTGTTTATCAAGTTTTATGTCACAAACTTTAAAAAAATGTATATGTTAGATAGGCCCTTTTTTAAGTAAAGTAA
Source organism: Pollenia amentaria (assembly GCA_943735925.1). Lineage (NCBI taxonomy): Eukaryota > Metazoa > Arthropoda > Insecta > Diptera > Polleniidae > Pollenia > Pollenia amentaria. Next base: position 166,701,930 of record OX031008.1, read on the forward strand.
CGATATCTAAATTTACGTCTCGTTATATGCAACTAAGTATTTGATCTAATGAAATGTGAATACTTTTGATAAAATTAAAAAATAACAATTAAGGAACAATTAAGCCTGTAGTGCGACTCGCTAACTTTTTACGACAATCGTATCGTTAAAATAAATACAACGAAAATTTATCGATTTTGCTATTCAGTAACATTTTTAACCATATTCGCAGTCGATTAAAGTCAGCTGATTCTTTAAGCATTTGTTTCGTTATTTTAACGACAATAATTTACGTTCTGTTTATTTAATCGATAAAAAGTATTTTATGTTTAAAGTGGTTACATACATATGTATGTATGATCAAAAACAAAATTCTAAATTCAACTGCAAGCGAATATATATGTCGACATTAATTACGATTGTCGGATCGTTAAAAGTTAGTGAATCTGATCTAAAGATCAGATAGTGTTAAAATAATTTTTCCCAGCGTAATTTCTATAATAAAGTCATATTGCCCTTATTAAGTCTATTTGGCCAGTTTTAGTAACAATTTTGGTACAAAATGAAAATTTTCAAATCCCATTACTTATTCGAATAATGAGTGCACGTGTGGCATGAATATGAACGTTTTTGTTTATGTACAAAAACACTTTAGCTATAGAAAACGACTAGAATAGAAAGATAGAGAAAAAACTTAACTCCGTTTTCAAAAAAACCTAACTCTATAATTATATGTATTTTTTTTATATATATATATTATATATATATATATATATTTTTTTTTTTTTTTTTGAGAGAGAGAGAGAGTTTCTTCTCTAGTCGCTTTCCTATGACTTTAGCTATGTGCAATGTATGCATAGCGAACGAAAATGGCAGCAGCAATAGTGAATGAAAGTTGAGTCATAAAGTTAACATTAATGCAGAAAATGGGTTTGTTGCAACAAAATGTGTTTCCTTTTTTTAATGCAGTTGTTAAAAGCAGTAAATCATTTCAAAACACTTGTCTTTTTATTCAGTTTAAAATTAGAACAAATATATGGGTTATTATTTTACAAGTCAGTTAATACTTGAGCTTTGATTTTCTTATAGAGTTATAATTTGTGTGTCAGAATCCATGACATAATCTTAAACGATCTACAGTTTTAGGGAAATGCGTGATCTTTTAAAGATCCCATCAAATATTATACTATTTACTATACTATATACATTTACTATTTTATTTTTATATTGCAAATTTGGGTATCAACCGAACGATATAAGTTTTCCACCAAGAGCTACGGCTTTCTACAGATAATCCTTTTTGCATTATGCCGAAACTAAAAACAACAAGTAAGAGTATTATACCGAATATGTAATACCCTTCACCAGATCACTCACCCACTAACGCACATTATAAAACAGAATAAAAAAAAATAATATAATATATTGAGTACATGTATTCGTTTAAAACCAATATTAAAAATAAACATTAAATATTGTTCTTAAGTGTTCGGTACGGTTGAAAAATTGAAAACACAAACGCTAATAAAATGTTAATTTAAATGTTTGTTCCTAAAATCTTTTAAAATTTTGGATTTATTTTAAATGCATGTTTAACCAGCGAAATCATCGTTAAATATCGATTATTGTATAAAAAGTCCTTTAAATTTCTGACACTGCAAAGACGCGCACATCCTGACAATAAAACTAATTTTTTTTATGTGCAACAAGCATTGAAACTAAAACCGATATATAGCAATTTTAAAGAAAGTTTAGACATTATTGAAAAAGACATTTTCTAAAGAATTTACGAATATTTTAAATATTTTTCTTGAAATATTAAAGTTAGATAAATTTAATAGGAAGTAATTATTCAGAAAACAACTAGAAAATTTTTGATTAAAAAACTCTTGTTTATTTTCCCACTTTTAATTTTTAAGTGCCGAAAAACAATTCAAGGTTCTTTGTGTATTTCCTTCAATACTGTAATCTACAATAACTATGTTAACGTATTGGTTTATTAGTGGTCTTTGGTATAATAATTTCTTCTAAATTGTTTATGCATCTAACTGAAATAAACAGAAACGTAAATATTTATAAATAATCAAGTGAATGGATTTCTTTTACTTATTAACCAGGATAAATAACAAATAAATAGTCAAGCTCGAGGTCCATTTTTATATAAAATATCCTATATATTATTTTCCAATATTTCGTTATTCTTTGAATAGCATCATCAGGGACAGTCTGTTAAATAACAAATATCACAATATAAATAAAAACATCAAAGCGCAAAACAACAGTTACACAAAAAATATATATAAAACAAAAATATAAAATAACAACAAAACAACTAACAAATTATGATTAACGTACACAATAAATGTTTTTCCCTTATAAGCTAGTGTGTTGCTGTTACCGTCGTCATTATCTTACTAAAATCAAAAAATTACAAAATTAAATATTGCACTTGTGATCACAGCAGTGGTGTCAATTATGATTGTATTGGTGGGAATACTCTTGTCTCTTTCATTCTCAGCGGGAGGAATCTGCGGTTGCGAGGCCTATTACGAGGCCTAATTAACATACATATTTTGCTATGAAGACTTTAGAGCAATTAATAATAATACAATTATCGAAAAATGTTGAGTTATGGACAGACACACTCAGTTATTATTTAAATAAATTTAATTTGGAACCTGCATTTCGCAGAAACTTTGCTTATTTTTTGGAAAAATTGAGCATTTGACAATATTTGAAGTCATTTTACTACCTTATTAAATTCTTTCTAATATTTTTAATTTGGTGCTCAACATACCTTTGCAAATGCCAACAATGAAAATTCATTTGCACATGCAAATGCAAATAATAACTCCATTAAGTTTAAAAATATTCTATAATTATTAACCACCATTATAAAAAGAGAAGATTTTACTAGCCTATAAAAATATACTTTTATTTACCAATAATATCTTCTAAATTTAAATTGCAGTTTCGAAACAACAAAACATTTTTTAGGTTTGTGGACGTTAAACAATAAAGTTTCATTAATACATCAATAATACACATCTTCTTACCCAAAAATTTTACCTGCTGTCACATTTGCTTTTATGTGTATAGGTTTACACATAAATTGTAGGAAAACAAGACTTTTTTAAATATTTTTACTTACTTGAGAAAAGTGTTTTCAAAGGAAAAACAACCCACCGACGCGATTGGTACAGAAAGAAAAATAAAATTTTACCAGCACAAAATACCAACAAATTCTTGTGGCTATTTTTTTCTTAATAATTTCTGCATTTAGGTACGTCTTTTTAACGAAAGAAAAAGGGACCCTTTAAAAGGCAACAAAGAATTTTTTTCACAAACAAAACACATATCTTTAGCTTAAATGCAAAACAATGTAGATATTATTTGTCAATCATTGTACAATGTTAAAAACAGAAATAAAACAAAACATAAACAAAGATAATAAATAATAAATATATTATTTCTGTTTAGAGGCCTCAAAACAGGCCGTGCGATATTTCGATATTTCCCGCTGAATGAGAGTGTTTTGCAGTAAAAAATTATATTTTACGCTCGCAAAATAAAAGAGCGTAAAGGCCATGTCAGATAAAACTTTTGCTTCGCGTTGCGTTACCGATTCGCTTTGACATCTAAGATAAAATATACATACTTATACGACTCATGTCACATAAAGTACTTTCAAAGCGGAGCGAAGCAAAAAGTTAGCCAACTCTCATCTTTTTGCGCGCTTTGACAATTGGCTAGTATAATTATCTCTTTTTTTAAATTTTTTTGCCAAATTCAATTCCAAAAAACCCACCAATTAAATTTTAAACTTTTATTTTTATAACAAATAATTAAATGTACAAATTACCAACCGCTTTTATAAGTCAACAAACAATGCGTGAGTGTTGTCAAAGTTTTCATTGTGTCATACACCTTTTGCTCTGCGTTTTTTTGTCAAAGGTAGAAACGTCACGCAAAGCGACAAAGTTGTATCTGACACGGCCTTAAGCGTACATGTGAGTTTTGCTGACACAATTGTGCATGACGCTGACACCCCTGGATCACAGTCTCGCCTTATTAACTCGGTAACGAAAATGTTGAGCCGAACTCCCTTCGACATCGGCTTTGAAATTCATCCTAGTTGCTGTTGGTATTTTTATTATGTTTAACATCTCCAACATATATCGGCGCTTATAATTCTCTTCTCCCTGTAATATCATTCTTGATTTGTACGTCATCTAAGTTTGAAGAGTGATGAGTATTCGTACAGTGGGCCGTAAGTGCGGTTTTTTGAGTAAATATATTTCCTATTTTTTGGTCCGATTTGTGTGCCGCAATTCTGGTCCTTAAGAATTATTGAACATAGATGGAACGAGATAAAAATACGGATATGTCGAAAAGCTTGTTTTTAAGGATACTTAAATTCTGTATAAAAGACAACAGATATTTTAAATATGATGATAAAATATACTCACAGAAAAAAGGGTTGCCAATGGGATCGCCAGCTTCACCTATTGTAGCAGATATTGTAATGGAAAAATTACTAAATAAGTCGTTTTAAAAACATAATTGTTTCTTGGCAAAAAAAAAATAATATATTTTCAAAATTTTTGTTTTTAAAACGGCATAAAAAATCGGAAATGCAGCTATGCTTTTAATTTTTTTGACTCGTATAGTAAACCATACAAAACGAGTAATAAATGATAAAATTCTGTTTACAACTTTTGATTTTTTTTACAAAAGATGAAAAATTTTAATTAAATATAGGAAACAAAAATTAAAATTACACAAAAATTTCGTAATTTTTCTAATAAAAAAAATTTATGTTTCTTAAACGACTGCGCAGATTAAAAAAAAGATTAGCCTAACTGAAAGGAAATTTTTTCGTAATAATTTAGATTTTTAGTAAATTCAATAAACTAAATCGTTTTTGAGTTACGCGAATATAAGTTGTGCAACCTCCTCCATTTTCGAAATAACGGTATATCTCGAAAACAAGAGCTAACCTTAAAAAAACGGTCAGCACCACTGGATTCAGCAAACTCAAATAAGGTTGACCCGCCAAGTGCCCCGCTTGACAGTTTTTTTCAATAGCACAGTGTTATTAACCCTACGGTCAATAACCAAAAATATATACGTTAGTCAATAACCGGGTACCCCGGTACCGCTTTGTGGATTTTTCACTTTTATATTAGAAATTATGGTTTTAGGTTCAATTATATAAAAGCAACGTATATAAAAGCAGTTAAATTAAATAAGTCTGTTTGAGTATATTGTTTGGGCCAACGCACATTATCCTCTATAATGAGCAACAATGGGCATTAACAAATTGCCGTCACTACTACATTTTACATCCTTTGACGTTGTAAACTCCACGGGCCTAATTCTGGCAATCGTGGTCGAGTAATTTTATTTCTAATTCTTTCAGTCGATACTGAACGAATCGAAATTATTTTTTCAGTATTCTGAAACTCAAATAAATGCTTTACAACACTGAAAGACAATTCCGATTCTTTCAGTACTGACTGAAATAATTAGATATTAAATTGCTTTCGAATCGAGAAAGTACTCGATCACGACTGCCAGAATTAGCCCCCAGAACTGAATGCAAAATTACGGATTAAGCTGATCCATATACATAGATAACGCTCAACACAAAATCAGAAAAGTGTGCCACATGTGTCATGATCTGATATGGCACCATCATACCAATGCTATTTCCAAGCGATTTGAAAGTTTAAAGATGATTTTTTAATCAAAAACAAAGTGACAAGTGGTAAATTTGCAACAAAAAACAAATAAAGCTTATAGGGGTACCACGGTTCCCGGTCATTGACTTACGTAGATGTCGAATGTAAAGCGCTTTTAAATAAATATCTGGCTATATATTTAATATCATTTTTATTTTTTAATGTACTTTGAGACCTAAATAGCGATGATTTGAAGTTTCATCGCCATATGTTAATTGTGAAAGGATTGCGAGCATTTTTAAGTTGAAAAAGTTACCCGGTTATTGACGGTAGGGTTAATTGTATATTACAAGAGAAGGGAGCATTAACAGGGCTACCAGACTTGGGAATTAATCCCCAAAGTTGGGGATTTCATGCGAGCAAAAAGACAGGAAAGTCATTTGGGGATTGGTAATTTTTTGGGGATTTTAAACATTATAGGGAAATATATAATTTCCCTTTTTTTATTATTTACGCTTATGTTTTTGTTTCGTATATAAAATATCAAAAAAAAGAACTACCAAAGCTTTTATCTTACTCTTATCCACAATTTATACGGTGTGAAGGGTTCAAAATAAGATTACCTTATTTGTTGAATGTGTAAAAGGTACTTAATAAACTTTTGTTATTATTCTTCTGAGCGAGTGTTTTAAAAAAGGAGAATTTAAAAAAACTTCTAAAACTGACAACACATAACATTTTTTACTTTTTAAAAGACAATTTTAAAGCAAATATGTCGTCCCCCAAAATAAGTAAATATGAAAGGCAATATAATAAAGTTTGGGTAAAAGAATTCTGGGCTATTGGTTAGTTCTTTTGTTGCATCTAAGTATTAAATAAATGACGGATACATGTATTTTTATTGTTGATTTAAAGAATGGCTAAAACCGATTGAATAAGCCTCAACTTCTCATTCTTTTTCATATATATAACTGACGCGTTTTGATAGTAAAGATTGATATTTGGCTTTTGACTGCCGGCTGTCGTCAATGGCGGTGAGGGTAAAACTGCAAAGACCTCTAAAGAGATAGTGTCGTTACTATCGAAACGCGTCAGATTAACCTGACCGTGAACGTGGGTTCGAGCTTCGCTGCAGTCAAGCATGAAAAATTATCAATAAATTTTAATAAATTTCATGTTGTAAAATTCTTTCCTTCATAAAAATAATTTAATGAGAATTAAATTTAATATACTTTAACCTAATTAAAATATAAAAATTTGGATTAAAAAACCATAAAACAGTTCAACAAAATAAACACAATACTAATTATTATCTAAAGTATATCTTATTTACTTAAACTAATAATATTAAATAAAAAAAATGTTTACTAAAATTTTTTATTTGGGGTTTTTTGGGTATTTCTTATTGTAATTTTTTATATTATTTTTAAAAAATATTTTAATTTTCGTCAGAAAAAAAAGAACAAGAAATATTAACTTTTTAGGCGTTTTTTTTATTTAGTTTGGGGATTTTTGGGGATTTATTTTATATGTTTTGGGGACAAGGAAAAAGTACCTGGCAAAGCAAAAGCATTGTACAATATATATTTTAGCGCAATTAAATAAATTTATTTTTTTAAGAGATTTATATCCTTACAATAATGTAATTAACTGCCTGGCACACAATCTCGACAAGAACATTTCTTTCGAATATTTATATTGGAAACAAAAACAAATTTCAGTTTTTTATTATTGCTTTCAATATAAATATGTGAAAGAAATGTTCTTGTCGACAATGTGGGCCTGGCAGTAAATGAATGAATTTCCTTTATATAGAGTAAAACAGCACGTAATTTAACTTTATGTATTTGTACGACTAGTTTAGTAAAAGGAAGATTTATAAAGAATTGCACTATTTCATAGCAATTGTGTTCTCTATTAACCAAAGTAATATACGTCTAATTTTTGAATAAGGTATGCAAATATGCATACAAATTATTAGTTTAATATATGCATCTACATCGTTTAATTACTTTAAGACATACCAGATACATCAAAGAATTATAAAATTTTTTATTAACAAATAAACTTTTTGTCATTATTCCCCTCAAAATTTTCATTTACTAAAGCACAGCACATACTAAATAACAAAAACCATTCCATTTATACTGAGTGGAGTTCCTCATAAAACTCCACATAAATATGATTTTTTCCAAAACTCCAAAAAATTCCTCTTAATTATTTACACGTATTTGTCAGTGAATTTGAATGAAAATAATTATAAAAGACACATTTAATAAATGTTGTATGTATAACTTAAAGTTTTATACAGAAACACACATTTACAAAATTCCTTAGTAATTTATAATAATTAGAAAACAAATACCAAACCCAATGAGCAATTTTTCTGGAATTCAAGTATAAATCAAGTGTAATTACAGTCCTGTTTTCAATTTTAAAGCCTTGAATTATACTTGAATAACACTGAAATTTAAAAGCATACTCCAGCAAAACGGATACTGGAAATCCAGTTTTACATAACAATGTAAATACAGTGAAATTAAATGTAAATCAAGCTAACAATGTAAATCAAGCTAAAAAAAAAGGTGTATACAATTCTTAATCATCATATTAAGGAGTTTGGTGGCTTATTAACATTTTACTACAAATCATTTTCAGTCTTATGTACATATATACAAATGTGATATCATTAACAACGAAATTTGAAGGACTATACGATGGTACAATTGTTGGTACTACAATGGTGTTATACGGTTTCAAAGACAATAACAAAAATGGTACCATTAGGCTTACCTTAAGATTTTTTCCGTGATACTACAAACAAACATATCGTTACCTAAAACGCAAAAGGCTCTAACTAACCAAAAATTAAAATAGAGCTTTTTCATTGATTCTGATGTATTGCATCAATACAAATGTCCATAACAAATTTTGGAATCTTTCGTCCAAAATAAGAGATTTTATTAACAAAAACAAAAAGCTACCTACAAAATAGTATACGATAAACGCTTATATACATAACTAACAGTTTGCATTATATGCAACATTGTTACTTGTCAAAACCACTTGTAGGTTTCACATGAAAAATAGAAGAAAAGTTAATTATAAACAGTTTAAGGCAATTTATCAATTTATCATTTTAAATAGTTTTTTGCTTGGCCTGTAAAATTTTCAAAATGTTAGATAGGGCCTTTTGCGTTTTAGGTAACGATATGTTCATATATGTACGTATGTACATATATATGTATGTAAATACTGTACATTTAGATTTTTTTTTGGAAACCTCTTTTTGATTAATTTTGGGGCATCACCGCAGTTAAAGATGCATTTACACTATGGAAATTAATGGTTCCATTTTACATTCCTTCTCCCTTCCAGCACATGGACTTAGATATATTTCTGCACAAATATTTTTTTCTTTTGACAGCTTAAGCAGTACAAAAGTAAAACAAAAAAATTGTTGTAAAAATGTTTGTATGAACTGGAATTTTACTTGAAAATAGGGCATAAATTAGAGTTGGGTTGCAGCAATATTTGAAGCACTTAAATTTGTAAAATTGTATTGATTAAGGCTTGTTTACACTATCACACAAGTCTTACTTTGTGAAATGGAAATCTTATGAGTTTTGTTACGACTGTCAAGAAATATAATGAAATATTACAGTTTGTGGTCACACTATCACACATGAATATGCTTTTATTAAAATGCAACCCTGATCAAATGAATAGTTTTATCGTTATGAAAATTTTAAAAAAACGATGAAGTCGTATGGGAAGTCAAATTTTTTTCGTAATACTTCGTAATTTTCGTAATTTTTATAGCACATTGCAATCACACTATCACACTTTTACATATTACTTGAGTTTTTGACATGTATTAAACAAAGTTTAATAGTGTAAACTAGCCTTTATTGGAAGCAAATACTTATGAATGGCTTTAAAAAGGATCAACAGTTTATTCGTTTTTGCCATAATGGTTAAAATTCTAACGAATTTAATAAAAACTGCGCGTAATGAGGCCCTCGCAAATAGACATTCAATTTATCTGAATATGTAACTACCAAAAATAACGGTTATAACAGAAATTTTTTCTAAGGACATTGTTAGCCCCAGAGCTTTTTAAACACTAACTGCATGTTCATTGATTTCGAACGAAAATTTTGTTCTCTTAATTAGCATTTAAAACATAAACAATATGCTAAAATTCAATATCGTTCGTTCGTTGGAAATCAAATCAGTAGAAATTATTGATTTTTAAGAATACGAACAGTATTTTCATTTTAAGTCACAAACATACAGATGTACAGACATGTACAAAGTTTTTTTTCATTTTTTTTTTTTTGGTGTTGCATACAAAACAAATTTTATCCAGAAGTTTCCTTTCTATGAAACGGTTGAAAGCGAGTATACTAAAGCAATACTTTTTAAAAAGTTTTAATTGCACTCAATTAACAATATACTAACTCTGTGAAATGTGTCATAAATCCAGAAGTATGTGAATGATTGTAAGGAAAGAAAATAAATTTTTCGCTCGTGTTAATTAAAGTATTCATTCCTATTAGCAAACAGCACTAGAAAGTCTGTGCTTTAAGTAATAATTGTTGAACTTAAAAGCAAAAAAAGTTTTAATAGACGTAATAATAGACGTAATAATTTAACTTAATGTATAATAATCAGGGAAACCAGAAATATGCTCTCAAAAAACGCGTTTTATGCGCATTAAATATGCAGTAAAAACTTGAAATTAAGCACTGAAAATTGTTAAAAATATGCCCCAATAGTATCAAAAATTGTTCATTTCAAAACAAAGTATTCAACAATTTAAAAACATTTGCATTTCAAAAAAAAACAATCCTAAAATTATAATCGGTAAAGCCCAGACACCATAATGTTTACAAACCATTTTTTGAGATTTTACCCTAATTGAAAACGATGGGCAGTCATGGGCTCACAAAAACAAAGTTATATTATGTACCACCAGTTCTTCGACATATTTATAAAGAGGACCTTCAAATCATGTAAAAATTTAACAGCTCGGAAATAGTCTATTTTTCTTGTCACACACAATCTGTGGCTCGTGAATCATTTAAACAAGATAACGCATTGCGTAGGCCTATTATTTTTACTTAAACTATGAGAGAAAAATTTAGAGAACTAATGAAGTAATAAGTCAAAAATTATTTTTGGTTTGCCTTGTTCGTGCAATTGGCGAAATAAAGTAACCCCCTTATTTTGTAAATCACTTCACCTCACTTTGAAAATATTTTCATACAAATTTTTTAAAATTCAAAAAATTTTATATGAAAAATTTTGTAACGGAAGGTGAAGTGATTTACAAAATAACCCCCTAAAAAAATTTAATTATGTGTATTAATAAATCTATGTATGAATGAACAAGCAAAAGGAACTACAAAAAAATAATTTTTATTAAATATTGTTAGAAAGAATTCGTTTTTACATTTTTTTTTTCCAAGGAAGAAGTAACCTTTGATGTCATGCCCAGAGAGACCAAAAAGTTGGACAGTTTTTTTGCGCAATCTTGTTTATTTGATTCGTGTCTGTTGATAGATGTGTTAAGTGGAAACAGAGGCCTCACAAAGTGTAACTGGGGCTTCTTCTAGAGATAACCTTATCAGAACCAGGTGGCAATATTAAACAGAGTTGCCAAATTTTGGACACAAAAATAAGTTAGAATTTTAAGTTTTTAGCTGTGTGTTTTTACTTTGTTTTTTGTAATTTGTTTTATTCGTTAAAAAAATGCCTTTAAGCTTCGTTTACAATGGTAGCAACAATTTATTCTATCTTTTTTCCCCCAAAGTATTTCGTATATTTTACTTTCATTTTTAGAACAAAATTGTAACAAAATTTTTTTCTTAATTAAGTCTACTTCCGCAACAATTTGTATGAAATAGTAAATGACGTTTATAATAAATTTTGTTAATGTCCAGTTTTCACAGTACAAGTAGTTGAACGTTTAGTAAAATTTCATATGAGTGTTTTTCATATGAACTTTACTACACGATCAATCCCTTGTTGATTTAGGAATATAGAATTTTTTCCCTCATCAAGACTTTGTCAAATATCACACTTTTCCCTTGAAATTGAATTTTCCTGGAAATTGAATTCACAGATATTGAAATCGATGGAGATTTTAAATTCAATTTTCTCTAAAATGAAGGTGGCTTTTCCTGAAATAAAAAGAAGTTCTGGCAAAGAAAACTGGCCCTCAAAGTATGAGGTATATAAAAGGGAATATTTTTATGAACGTTAAACACAGGATAGTTTTCAAAATTTCTTCGATTTCAATTTCACTCGAATTCGATTTCCAGAACATGGCTGTCTTATGATTGCGTTTATTATTTAGAAACATGGAGGTACTCCGAAACTGAAGCAATGACAGTACAAAATGTGAACCAACGTTAATTGACAAAAAATGTAAGATAAAAACGGTAAAACAACGGCATTTAATTTTTGTTCTTGAATAAAACTAATTTGTCCGGTTTGTAGAGACAACATTTTTACATTGACCGAAATGAAGAACCGTCCGAATTAATAAAGATGCAGACTGGCGCAAGTCCGGATTATCGAAGTTACACTGTAGTTCTTGGGATCTAAGATGAATAAAAAAAAACTTCACAAAAAGCTTAATGACTACTAGTGGTGGTGAAGGGTTTAAAAAGCGTAAAACGGGTAAATTCGCTAACCTCATACCTCCTTAACTACAAGAGATACAAAACAATTTAAAACGTATAATTTTTCATTGAAAAATACGCGGACAAGCGCCTGGTACTTTCTTGAAATTCGCCTCTTTTGGGGTTTAAACGAGTATAACCTGTATATTGAATCTTTTTCACCTCACCTGTCTTTTAAACCAATAACATAGAAATAAAGATTATATGAAATTCGTACTTATCTTAAAAATACAAATATGAATTTGGTATTTTTCGGAATTCGAATATTTAAGCGATGAAAATCGTAATGAAAATCGTTTTGGTTCTTTCTTTTTACTAAACGTTTTCTCTATGTTTTGTCAAATGGGTATTTCCATGAGAATATCAACCACGACTCAAAGAATAAAATCCCTTGAAACTTTTTTTAAAATTGGGAGAAAGTAAAAAAAACACTCAAACTTTGCTATACAAAGGTTTTTAAAGCTTATTAAAATGTTTAAAGAGCAAAAAACAAAAGGTGAATCTATAAGAGGGGAATTTTGGTACTTTTTTTTCTTCGAATGGTACTTTTTTAATAGCCGTTAGTATTGGACCTAGAAACATAAAATTAAACATGCAATATCCTCAGTGGGTGAAAATCTATAAGAGGAGAATTATTGATACTTTTTTGTTGAGTTTCGAAGTAGGAATTCAACTTTTAATATTATCTCAAAATCAACAATTTTATTCTTAAGTCAAGATTTCTTTTGAGTTTTAGTATTTTTGTTTTATTTTAAAGTTGTTTCTCTTAATGTTGTTTTTTTTTTTTTTAATTAAGTGTTATTTAATTTTATCAAAATTAAACAATTCTCATATCAAGTACGACATAAACAGCTTGATTTTAGCCTGCACCATTTTCCCAGTATAGCAATTGTTTTAAAAACTTCAGATTTTAGAAGATAATTTGTACCTTAATTTTATATTATGTAAAATATTATTAAGATTTAAAGACTTTAAATAAGTTCTTTATCTCAAAATTATAGTAAAGTTTTTCCGATTTAAACGTTTTCAGTTTTCTTTTTTCAGATTCACTCTCTCCTACATACTACTCTGCTCGGTCGCCTGGTTTCTTTATTTCCTGGTAGATGGCGGCTCTGAAGATTTCTGGCGTCCTATATCAAGTTCCTTTTCTCTGCTATCTTTAGTAACAGTCGTCGCTATGTGTTTCACTCATTGGGACATGTATCGTGCAAATCACATTGCCACATCCGCAATAACCGCTGCGATATTATGTGCTACATCATTGATATTCCTAACGTACACAGGACGAGCATTTAGTCCACTGGGTCATTTCGCCATTTGTTTGGAAATTGTTCTGCTTATCTACACTGCTCTGCCAATGACATTGTGGCTAAGTGCAGCGATAGCCATTATCTATACCATAATCTTTGAATTGGTAACACACATGGTGGTGGCAGGAAATGCTGTTCATGGTGCCACGGCAGAGTTTAGCTATAAAATATTATTTCTAAGAATACTCTGTCATCTGTGCGTGCATTTGGTTGGTTTGCATGTGCTGATAATGAATTTGGTACGAATGCGGGGTACTTTTATGAAAGTTGGACAAAATTTACTAGTCAGGAGGCAATTGGAAATGGAAAAACAATTGAAAGAGAAAATGATTCATTCCGTAATGCCGCCAAAAGTAGCTGATATGTTGCTGAATGAAGGTGGGATTGAAGGCAACAATGATGGCTCAATTAAGCCCGAGTCACATTACATGCGTCCAAGGCCCTCGAATGATGTAAAGTCTTTATTTCGTCCCTTTCATATGCACAGTATGGAAAATGTTAGTATATTGTTTGCCGATATTGTAGGATTTACACGAATGTCTTCAACGAAAACCGCCGAACAATTGGTGGAAATTTTAAATGATCTTTTTGAAAGGTTTGATGATTTGTGCTCTTTAAATGGGTGCGAAAAAATCTCCACACTGGGTGATTGTTATTACTGCGTATCCGGTTGTCCAGAACCCAGACCTGATCATGCGATTTGTTGTGTAGAGATGGGTTTGGGTATGATAGATGCCATGCGATGTTTTGACGCTCAACGTCATGAAGGTGTTAAAATGCGTGTTGGAGTTCACACGGGCACAGTTTTGTGTGGCATAGTGGGAACAAGAAGGGTCAAGTTTGATGTTTGGAGTAATGATGTCTCCTTGGCGAACAAGTATTTTATAAATAGATCTAAATTCTTTAAGTACTATAATTATATTTTTTTATTTTAGGATGGAGTCTTCTGGCAAGCCCGAACAAGTGCATATATCTGAAGAGACGGCTAGTTTTTTAGGTGAAGCTTATTATTTAGATGAAGGAGAGGAAGTTTTCGGTAATTTTTAGGAACTTTTAATATTTCATTATTTATTCAATTAATTTTATATATTCATAGGTCATCGCACATATTTTGTTGCTGGTCGCCGGAAAGATATTTCCCGCGCCAATAGTTTAAGTCCCAGTGTTCAGGCCAACTCAAATAGTAGTCATTTACAGCTACCTGGTATGCCGGGACAAACCACATCCTTATCGCAAAGTGCTACCAACATCTCTGTTATACATCCCAATGTTCCACCCGCTTCACCCGTTGGACAACTTTCATCATCTTTAAATCCATCGCCAGTTCTCTCAATACGGCCAAGACTGACTTCGTTAAGCATGAAATTGCGCAAAAAATCACAATCTCGGGAAATGGATGTTGAGCGTGGCATTATACATCCCGCAGCAGCTGGAATACCACCAGTGATAGTATGCCGCGAGAGGCCGAAGATTATAATAACAACGAAAAGTTTACCAGGCAGTCTAGATTCTGAAAATGGGCCCGAAGAGCCAAATAATGAAAAGCAACAAACCGATAAAAATGGCAAATCTGCAAATGCAATAGTGAATGGACGACCAAAGATCAGATTAAAGGTGTGGAAGGTACCTAGATTCCTAAAGAAGCTGGAAGACATTGGCAAAACAAATGAAAAATCTACAAACACCGAAGTTAGCATAAGTTTAATGCATCCTGTACCAAAGACCCCGACCGGAAACGAGGAAACTGTAGCCTTTATAGAACCTAACGGCTACCAACAACTGCCCACAATGGTGGTTGAAAATAACAGACCAAATACCAATATGTTGGAAATACCACACAAACCAGTGCTACATCATGTTGCCACCTCAACGGGCATTATTTCAAGCGTTAATCGTTCTCCAGATGCCAGTTGTTGTTCGCCTGGACAATACTCCATGTTTGATGATATTATCGATATAAGATCTTATATAAGTCAGTCTCGCAGCGATATATCCCCATTTGGAAGATCTGGAAGCTATCGATCGCAATGTGGTAGAAGTGGACAATCAGAAACCTCGCCATTGCCACGACCTAGAGCTTCCACCTTAACGGCAGCCAAAGCGGAGGGAGTTAATAACAATAATGTCGCACAACCACTAATAGTACCTGGTGCAGCTATTGCACACCAACCCTCACACTCACGCAACTCTAGCATATGGCCAGATGGCTTAAGTATATGTCCTTCAGCCACTTCCCGTAAAGATTCTGGTATCAAGAGTAATTCCCGCAGATCATCAATACAACAGCAAATCTATGCACTTAATCAAACCGCCATAAGTACACATCGTGTATCCGGCTATTTTACCAGTTCAACTTCCAGCATCTCCAACTTGGGAGATGTCCAAAATGTACCCAATGTGCCACTACCTACAATAATAATGCCACCTCCTCCACCTCAAGACTTTGCACCTAGTCAAGTAGCAGATCCTCTGGCCGCTTGCTTACAACAATTGCGCAAACAATCAGATCTCCAGCTGATACGCTGTGTACGTGATAATGCCAAATCCCAAAGGAGTTATCTAGTCAAACCTCCTCTCAGGAGATTTAGTTTATACTTTAAATCCCGCCAAATGGAAAGAGACTTTCGTTCAAAAGCCCACAGATTTGGCAATGAAAATGAAACGGAAGGTCCTCCTACATTAGCCACTCCCAGATACAATACCTACATAGACATTTTCGTTGGTTTAGCGGTTTATATGTGTATTTCTGTGTCACTATTTTTAATGACTCCAAATACGGTAACTCCTAGTTTTAGACTTTGGGTGTCACTTTTTACCTGCTTTACCGCTATACAAATTTTCGCGTTATTTCTTTTCACCCGCCAAATGTGTCGCAGACATTCCTCACATACAAAAACGAAAGTTGCAAATACCGAATCCTGTGCTGATCGAATATTCGAGGCCATCTCTAGTTGGTATCCCTGGCATATATGTTTGGCAGTATTAATGGCCATGCCGGTAATTCTTATTATAGCGAATTTCCTACTCTTAGACCTCAATGAATTGGAGGCATTCGAGTATCATTATGGCTTCCTTATATTTGTCTGCATTGTACATTTCTGCAATTTTACCCAACTAAATTGCTGGATGAGAAATATTTTAGCCTTTTTGGCAGCACTTTGTTTTGTAGGCATTGCTGTTTCCCAACTATTGGTCTACTCCAATCGTACTGATGCCATGGAAACTTCATCTTTACTCAACGCAACTCGTTTGCCCAGTATAAGTAGAGATGTGGTAAAATACATCATCGAAGAAATTAAATGGTTTCAAGATTATCATGTCGAAATCTACTTGGACTTGT
This sequence comes from Pollenia amentaria, assembly GCA_943735925.1. NCBI lineage: Eukaryota > Metazoa > Arthropoda > Insecta > Diptera > Polleniidae > Pollenia > Pollenia amentaria. The sequence continues at coordinate 166,718,935 of OX031008.1, forward strand.
TCCTCATTTTAGTTTTAGTCTGGTTTCTAAATAGAGAATTTGAAATTGGATATCGATTGACATTCTATGGAAGTGCTGTGGCCAATCAAGATAAAATACGAGTACAAAATATGAAAAACCAAGCAGACATTTTACTGCACAATATTATACCCAAACATGTGGCCGAACATTTGAAAAATACCGCTAAATATTCCGAAAATCATCTTAATGTTGGTATTATCTTTGCCTCCATTGTCAACTTTAACGAAATGTATGACGAAAGCTATTTGGGTGGCAAAGAATATCTGCGGGTTCTTAATGAGCTTATAGGGGATTTCGATGAACTTTTATCTCGACCGGAATTTAAATGTGTGGAGAAAATTAAAACTATTGGTTCCACTTTTATGGCAGCTAGTGGATTAGATCCCAATTATCGTGGTGATGGCAATGAGCATCTGTATGCGTTAATGGAATTTTCCATAGCCATGCAGGGTGTAGTGGATGCCTTTAACAAAGATTTACTGGAATTTAATTTAATATTGCGTATTGGTTTTAATGTAGGTGATGTTACGGCCGGTGTTATTGGCACCAGTAAACTGCACTATGATATTTGGGGTGATGCTGTTAATGTGGCATCACGTATGGATTCTACTGGTGTTTCTAATCGCATACAAGTGGGCAAAGATTGTCTTTCTTTTTTGGAATCTAAATATGAATTTGAACCTCGCGGTAGTGTTTACGTTAAAGGAAAAGATAATATGGAAGTATTTTTGTTTACCAAGCGTAAACCCGATCTTTTGGGAGATGATGAAGAAGAGGAAGAGAACCATAGCTCTCTCGTGAGAAATAGTAAGCATAATGGTAGTATTAGTTAAATTGAAAAAGTTTTTGTTTTAAGAATAAAACTGATATACATACAAACAAACGTACATATATGACATGCTATAAAAATTAAAGCACTAGAGAAAACAAAAATAGAGAGACGTTTTCAATTGTTCTCTTACGTCAGTTGTGTGAAAACCAGCGTTATGCTAGGAACACAACTGGGACGAACGACGAATTTCGCCCAACACGACGAATTTTTCAGTAAAAATTCGCTGAGTAAATTCGTCGTATGAAGCACAATAACGACGAATGAAACCAGCTTTTATAATTGAGAGAGTTCATTGCTGTTTGCGCAAAGAGAGAGAAATAGTGTGACCATATTCAAAAAAATAATGCTTAAAAATAAAAACATAATCAAAAACACAATTAAAAACTATTTTTATAGCCAAATACTTTGTATACTTATTTTATGTGTTATACAATAAAAAAAACAATTATTAAAGTAAAAAGTAACTTTATTTACTAAACTACTTTTTAACTAAAACCAAACATGGTCACCTAGTACTGATTTGTTCGTCGTTCGCCGGCGTATGAAATAGAATTAAATCTATTTAAAGTTCGCCGCGTCTGGCGAATTTTCTCCGGCGCCCTGATTGTGTGCATTTTCATATACACAAACGTCTTTTAATTTTGGCGACGAATATTCGCGGCCAAAAATTCGTCGTTCGCCCCAGTTGTGTTCCTAGCATTAAGAGGCAGTTTTTGTTAATAGTTCTGCTGTGTTCTCAAAAACTGCACGTACTGACGATGGTTGAAATCGAAAAAAACGAATGTTAACGAAAATATTTTTGAAAGTGCAAATGAAAAAATATTTTTCAATATAAATATTTTACTAAATCTTTGAGCAACCACAAATGCTAAAAATTCATATTCACATAATTTTTCAAACCGATTACATAAAAAAATTAAGATTCAAGAGAAAATCACTATTTTTAATGACATTGGTCAATAGTCAAAACACCTTTCACTGCAGTTACACGTTCAAGTTTTTCTTGATCTACTGATTGTCAAAATTTCCAAAAATTGAAAGCTGTGACTTAGGCTACACGCAATTTTTAAGCAAATTTACTTTCAAGATGTCATTAACAAAACAATTTATAAAGGCAAACGAAAAATTTGCTCACTAAACTTGTAATCAGCTGTTTTCTTGAAGGTTAATTGAAACACTCAACTTTAACGGGAATTTCAAAGGCAAATTCGTTTCAATTTTTAAAAGTATGATTGTATTGGCAAAAAAAATGTGATTGTATTAAATCTTGAAAGGCAAAAACTTTATCGTGTTACCCTCAAGTTAGCAAAGTATGTTTGTGTAGGCCAATGTTCCAAACTTGTCGAGAAATTCCGTTTTTATTTTAAAACTTATTAAGGAATTATATTCTTATTTCGCCCCCAATCAAGTAAATTTAAATCGTTTACAAAAATATTTTTTTTAATTGTGGTAGTAGTAGCAGGCCTATTGTCTGCATTAAGTAATAATCACTAAATAAGGGATTTATATATGATTCGACCTATACTTTGTAGGGAAGCTTAATAGGTATATGTATATCCTTGTTGAATTGGATTGATACAGTATGATTTCCCTTTGTATTTAAGCAGTTTTCGATTGTATTTTAGATGTTTCTAATTACGATTTACAAGATTTTTAATAATATAGTAAAATAAATTTTAAAAATAAAATTTTAGAATTTAAAATATTTTTGATATCCATTATAAATACATAAAATCAAGTATATATATTGAACCAAGTCACCTTAACTTTTCGAAATGAAAACTTTTTTGTAATTCAGAACCAAATTAACAATCCTAAAATACTAGTCAAACTTTATATGGACTTGCCATTATATTTAAACAAATGTGTAGATATTTTTTATAAATAGAGAAATATTAAACGCCATATCTTGCGGTAATTAAAAAAAAATATAAAACTAACATTTAAAAGACTTTTCAGCTAAGAACTTGCCCTCTTAACTTATGCACTTAAAATAGACACGGTTTACAAGAATAGAATATAAAAACCTTTATCGCTCAAAGGACCATACGTTTAACAACTTTAGCTAAGACACAAACCTTTTTTTATACATATAACGAAAAACGAACAATCTTGAAATTTTTTGTAAAATCTTACAGTTACGTTTTCTTTTAAGGATTAAATATTGAAAATCAGATAATATTTTAAATTCGAGTTTAACTATGAATTAAACTTTAATTTGAAATATGATTAAAATAGGGCAAATTTGCAGCAAAACCGTAATAACTCATAATATTGTTTTTAAAAAATATAGCATTGATTGTTGTAATTTTACAATATTATTAAAAAAAATGTTAACAATATATTGTCTTTACGTTATTTATTAACGGAAATCTTAAATTTTTAGTAATAACTTATTTGTTGCAAATGAGCGTTTTATTAAATTTATTCTAAAATGTCTAAGAAATTAAAAATAAATGTAATAGCAAAATGTTAAGAAAATTGTATTGTTAGAAATATAACTTATAAATTTATTAGAAAATGTTGTACAAAAATTATGTTGAAATTATGTTTATTAGAAGAATTCGAAACTAATATTTACACTATTTGAAACGTACTAAAAAACTAAAGCCATAAATATATGATGACCCGTAGTGCTGAAGAAATTTTCTACTTTCTTAAAATTTATTTTCTTTTGTGTACTCTTTGTCCCAGGAATGGTAAAAGGAGTTTTGTAATTATACAAACTTGACTGAAAAATTGTTCCTTATGACATTAGTTGATCCAGAACGCTTTTTCTACTTAACGTTTTGTGACAAGAAAACCATTGCACCAAACTGGACATTTTCTCGATTTCCGATGGCAATCGTATACCCCAGCCATACAAGCATACAGTTTAGGTCAGGCACCGTAACAATTATTCCTTTTTTTCATAAAAGTAAGGGTCCGGTCCCAATTTTGGCAGTCGTAATCGAATCCTTTTTCGATTGGAAAGCAATTTTATTTCTTATTCTTTCAGTCGATGCTGAACAAATCGAAATTATGTTTTAGTGTTGTAAAAGCTTAAATTAATGCTTAAAATAATTTAAATTCGTTAAGTATTGACAGAAAGAATTAAAAATACAATTGCTTTCGAATCGAAAAAGTATTCGATCACGACTGCCAGAATTAGCCCCCAAATGATAATAACAAAATTTAATAACAGTTATATTTTGATTTTGATTTTTTTTGCACAAAAATAAAATGTATTTTCCAAAGAAATGTACGTGTTATAATTATTTAGTTGACTTTAAATATTTATTTTAATGTGCATTAGAATCTCCATGATGGTGTCACATTAAAATAAATATGTAAAATCAACTAAATTATTATAAAGCGTGCAGGATTCTTATGAACTGATCTGTGATAAAAAATATATTGATTTTTATTTTTTCGATCAAAAAACAGTTTTTGTCGATCAAAAATAACAGTTATTTTCTGATTTTCATGTTTTTGAGCAAAAATAATATGTAATCTCCAAAGAAATGTTACGTGTTATAATAATTTTTATCTTTATATTTTAATGTGCATAAGAAATCCCCATGATAACACATTTATAATAAATAGTTAAAGTCAACTAAATTATTAAAAGGGTAAATTTTTTTGGAGAAAAACTTTTATTTTTGCTCGAAAAAATAAAAATCAAAAAATAACTGTTTCTTTTGCTCAATAAAATAAAAATAAAATTTTATTCTTGCTCGAAAAAAATATCAATATATATTATCACAGACCAGGGGGTCGTGATCAAACACTTTTTGATTCGAAAGCATTTTTATTGCTAATTCTTTCAGTCGATACTGAATGAATCGAAATAATTTTTCCATTGCTGTAAAATCTCAAGTAAATGCTTTACAACACTGAAAAAATAATTTCGATTCTACTGAAAGAATTAGAAAAACAATTGCTTTCAAATTAAAAAAGTATTCGATCACGCCTGCCAGAATTAGCCCACAGTTCATAAGAATCAGTATGTTATACTTGAATCTTTTTTTGTTTAAATATTTCAAAATAACTGTTATTTTCGGTCTCTGGATTAGGTGTAGAGCCGATAACCAAAGTATATCCCGGAAAATACATAGCCAAAGATTTGACAAATTAACGTGTATGTATTGTATTTTTTGTTTTAATAACATCCGAAGCTTTATAAATGTTATTAGTAGAATCAGCACTCACGAAAATCTCTAAGAAAACTAATAAATACGATGAAATTGAGAAATGTTTTAATATACATATACATATCGCATACTTAATAATGAACAGGCACAACTCAAAATTCAAAAATGCTTAGGAGAGGAAGAAAACTGGCTTCAAAAACATGGCGGCTATTTTAAAATGTACCGTTTTAAAATTCTCAACGACACAAGCAATGGAGCGTTTAAAATTTTAAAACGCAATGTGAATTTCTGTAGAAAGCAACAACAAAATTACAAAATATTTATGACATTGTTTGTGCTTTCAATGTTATTCTTTGGCGTTGCGTTAGTTCTGTGGCGTTGCTCTGCGGTGTACATGATTAGGGCCTAAGTAAACTTGTTTGTGAAGCATATGGCTACATACCAACATTTCTCAACACTACATTTATTTGCCCTCAGCTGCTCCCTAAATTTTATGAATTTTTAAAAATTTTCCGTTTGAATACTTTTTTTGGCAACAGTTTTTTTTTTTTTTTTTTAAGAGGTATTTTTCAGTATTACTGCAGTATTAGTGCATAATTACGACAAGCATTCGTGAATTGAAAATAATAAGATCGTTGGCGGTACACAGAAAAGAAAAATCAATACATTTGTACCAAGGCGAATTCAACTACAGGTGGTGTCGAAACGCCATCTGATTTTGATAGTTCGAGCTACTTTGTTTTGATTTGTTAGTGTTTTGTTAGGAATGGTTGACATTTTGGACAGTAAACACTAACAATGCAATGCAAAAAAAAACCCTGTGTTATTTCTGTTGTTTTTGGATTGTTGTAGTATCGACACCACCTGTAGTTGAATTCGCCTTGATTTGTACTTAAATCAATCCGAAGTGGAAACCATTGTTGCCAGAAGTGCAGATTAACATATCTGTATTTTGCAAATTTTATACCCAAAAAAATTCAGATTTTAAGATTTTTGCCATAAAAATGCAGATTTCTTATAACGATAATAAAATAATCTAAACACTTCAAACAAAATATATTTATCTTTTTTTAGTACATTCTGGGTATGATAAATAATATAAATAGAATGTTTCAAAGCGAAGCGACTGAGATCCACAAGTCACTGTAATTAAAATTATAATATTGCGAAATATTTTCCAAATTTGTTTAAAGAAAAATAAAAAACAAGATCTTTATTCGGAGTTTCGATAAAGATGTAACTTAACCGCAACGTCTAAATCTGTAGAAAAATTGTTCTTACTTTTTCAATGTTAGGTTGCATTACTGTACCTGTCAGCTAACTGGGGTGGGGTTTGATTCTAATCTAATATACCTAACCCCGAGAACCAGCGACAGAAGGAGAATATTGTTCTGATTGATTTACTTACCCGTTTTACACCCTACAGAATTTCAATTACAAACCACTTCTACCTTAAAAATTTCATGTACATATATAACTAAAAATATAAACTAAATGAGAACTTTTGCTTATATATTACTTTTTAAACATGAAAATAATGAGACTAATAAGTTATATGAGTAATTTTATTCTCAGAGTGGCACCACCAACGAAAAGTTCAATCTTTTTATTACTTGCTTTAAGAATTTTATACTTATTTTAAGAAATTTGGGATTGGTTTTCGAAAGTAATCCCATTTAGGATTGTTTTAAGTACATGTTAGTGTTATTCGTACTTGAATTTTAAAGTACGACTCGTAATTTATCCCGAGTGTTTTTCTTTCTGTATACATATAAAAAAATTAAGATGTAGTAAACTGCATGAGAAGACGATTAACACAACTAGTTTTATTCGACCAATTGTTGTTCTCAAAAGTTTGTTCTGTTCGTTGTTTTGATACTTTGTGCTGGTTCACACGCTTCAAGTTTTAGCCATCAAGTCTTCAGTTTTTAGATGAAAGGGGAAAAGAAATGACATTATCTTTCAATATAAATTTCTTAACGAAAATTTTTATTTCACTTTGAAAACCAGGCAGTTAACTCTATGATTTTCTTAAAAATATAAACTGAAATTCTCAATTTTATTTGGAACTTTCTTAATTTCAATAATAAATGGTGAAGCCTTAGCAATACCCACCCACTGGACAATTTCGGTTTTATTTCTTTAATAACTTTCTGAAATTTGCTTCAGTTAAAAGGAAATTTTTATGCACTGAACAAATTGTTTTCTTTAAAAAAAAAACTGAAAAAAAATTGTATGATGGTTACTGTTCTCGTCGCTTAAAAAAATGCAGTAACACACAGGTGGGAATTGGTAAACGATGTACATGAAAATCTTTGGTAAGGCGAACGTTAATTAAGCTGCCTGGATTATATCAGAATTACACAAAGTTAGTATGTAGGTACGTACTATTCCTGGTTACGAAAAGTTTATTTTTTATTTTTTTGTGGCAATAACGATTTCAATAGTGTTGTATATTAATGAAAGTTCGCAGATACTAAGAACTTAAAAAAAGCTCAAAAAAGTACATAAACTAATATTAAAAATAAAATACATGAAACGAACTCAAGTTAAAAACTGTTTTAAAATACCTACATACAAATAAACATTTATATATTTATAAAATTTAAATACTTTAATTATAAACATTTTACTTATTTATTTATTGTAATAATAAAAATATATAAAAAAAAATATATACTTATATCTACACCATAAAAATAGAACAATTTGTTACACATTTTTAAAAAGCATTTAAAATATTTTTTTAAAAAGCTTATTAACGTAACAAATTTTTAAAAGTCAAAAGTTCTCAAGCAGGCACGTTACAGTTTAAGAATCATATGAATAAAATCTGTGACATGTCTAAATATCTTTCTAATCCAATACTATTGTACCAACTCAAATTACTCAAGCATCATTTTTGTAAAAACTAATAAGTCGTATTTTTAAAGTAAATTACACTATTTTTTTGTAAATATGTACTTTTTAATTAAAATCAATTTCAATAGGGCTTTTTTTTAATATATTGTAAAATTTTGTAATTATTTTTTAACTTAAAGTTTTTATAAATTTTAAATTCTATGTTAAGTTTCTAATTGTTATAGTTTTGATATGTAAATGTATAAAAGTCTAATTAAATAAATATTTATATGTAATTGTTAGTTATTAGCCAAAAACAAATATATTATTAATTGTAAAAAAACATTGTTAGTAATTTATAAAATAAAATCGAAAATATTTAAAACTGAATACTTTATTTATGTATATGTACGAACAAAATGAAAAAAAATCATACACAAATATAAAACAAAATTTGAGAACAAAAAACTTATAAAATCAATCAAATATATTTTGAATGTTAAAAGAAAAAAGCTGTCGTTAACAATTTATTTTAAATTCTATTTCCATTTTAAAAAAAGGTAAGTAAAAGTAAAAAGTTTTCAACTAAATACATACATAAAACATTATACTTCCAACACTATCCCTTAGCTAGAGTCTGATGCAAATTTGATGGCGATATATAAATAAGAATCTGAGATATAAATAAATTTAAGCAAAGCCATGCGCGAATAAAGTTGTAAAAGCCACTTGTTGCAAAAACTTTTTTTTTCAGATTAACGTTACTCTCTTACATTGTTTAAACATCAAATCAGTGCTACCATTTTTTGCTAGAGTTAGCAGATTGCGTTGGCGAATTGCATATTTTTTTTGGAAAAATATGCTAACTGCTTTTAGCATATTTCCTTGTCCAAAAGCAGATTTTTTAGCATATTTTTACTTTTTAGAAAATAAGCATATTTTTTTTTAAGTAATAAAATTTTTAAAGGAATATATATAAAAATTCATTTTTATTAAGCTGATTTTCAGCAAATTTTTTTTAAAAAAAATTCTGCAGTACAATGTGGTCCAAATAAAACTTAACAACGTTCGAAGAAGTTCTAAAGAGACGACAAATAATACTTTACTAAAATACGCAGCCAAAAATGAAACATTGGGTGAAATCTGAACCCGTTGCGTTGCCGAGAACGGAATACCCGTTAATGCACTAAAAACTCTTAAGGACTTCTAGCATATCTTCATGCTTAAAACTACAACATACCGGCGGAATCAACGATATGGAAAAAATTCATCAGTTTTATTTATAAAAACCTCAAGAGCTAAAAAACAAAATTGAAGAAATCAAACAATGTCATGGATGGTTTGAATTGTGGTCGACGAATGGAAAGATACATCATACAAAATATGTTCATATTACTATTCGTTTCTATAATGCTGAAAACAAATAATTTGAAATATATAATCCTGGCTAAGAGGTTTTGTTTGCAACTTTTCAAAAATATATGGTTGAAGTCTACTGATTCATATAAACATTCTTTACCACCAACAAATTAAAACTAATTTAAAATAAATTTGGGAGAATATCTCAAATAATAAATTTATTAAATTCCTTTAATTTTTCTTTGCAAAACGTTTGACTAGATCAAACATCATTCAACAGTTTCTAAATTACATTATGCAATCATCCACTAGCAGATAAAGTTAAGTGAATAAATAGAAATTGTAAAAAATAAAGCAAAATTCCAATTACCTAAAAATCAATTTCTGGTCACACTTTTCTTGGATTTTATCGTCAAATAGTTGTTAGGTCTAACAAACCTTAAGTCATATCTATGTAAAGGGTATACTGTATTAATTGTATTAGTAAAGTGGTCATCGTGTAAGTATGTACCAGAATAGAAACAAATGAGAAACAAAACAAGCGAGTTAAAAAAGTGGAGTCAGTCAGTTGAAGTATTTACCTAGCGAAAGTGGTTTCCAAAGGAGATTTTTTAAAAGTTGTCATTTAAAGTGGTGTATAATTAAAAGTTGTTCTTAGAAGTTGCGAAATGTAGGAACCTACTGAAAGTTGTAAATAAATTCGACTAAATAATTGAATCTATACATTAAAATTAAGCTTAAATAATTGAATTGTAATAACTAAACCTAAGCTGATTAAATCTAGTGCGAAGAATATTACATATTTGAAATAAGTTAATGAATTATCTTTTTTTTTAATAAAATATTTAAATAAATTTATATGAAATTAAATGGAAATATTTTATTGATAATAACCTTCTTACATCTACGTATTTTTTTGGTTCCTTACCTTTGTGAATTATTTGTTTTTATTCAAATTAACGTTTTATTACAAAAACTTATTTGATTTTTGTATTTTTATGAATCCGAAATAAAACCGGTTAACCGCTTATTTTAAAAAACCTGTTTTTTTTAAATAGCTTCTATTCGGAATATTCAAAAACCGGGTTTTAAAAAATGTCGAATAATCGATCTATCTAATAAATACACCGAATTTGGGAGATAAGCTCGTTCCAATCATAGTTGCCAGATAAAATTGGTCTAAATTTGAGAAAAAAAAATCGTCAAATGGACTTACCTAAAACGTCATTGTAAAACAACAATTAGTTTTGAAAATGTTTTGTTATTTTCAGTTTCCGTTTTCAATTTAATTCACTATGTATAGTTTAAACTTCTTTTAGCTTAAACAAACCCAACTTTCTAACGTTTTTTTTTTTTTGCCAATAGCAATTAATCGAAAAATAGAAAAATATAGGTAGTTTAAGTTAATTCTTGCCATCAATAGCTGACTTTGCTACACACGTGAAGGCTGCAAATGTTTGAAAATTTAGAACTGGAGACGCTACTTGATTAGGATTAAGAACTATTGAAGCAACACAACTAAAATGTTTCAAAAGTATTGGCATCCATAAAAAGTAAGAAAATTAAGTACCCCCTGAACTAAAGCTGATAGATATCGAACACCTATTTTACAAATCGAAAAGCCTGTTAAAGTGCTTTTAAAAAAATGGTTGAAAATTTAAAAAAAATTGAACCGCTTAGAATAAAGCATGTTATGTATTATGCACTAGAGATGAGCGATCCCGTGATTTTTATATATCATCGTGATTAGTGAATGTGATTTAAAAATCACTGCTCCTTTAAACTGTGATTGTGATCACGGTTTATCAGTTTTCTGTTCTTTTAAAGCAATTGCGGCCAAGCTATATGTACAATGCGCGAGCTTTTGCAAGAGCTTTTGTAAACACTTTACCAAGAAACAACAACAAATTGTAAGAGCTTACAAATCTGTTTACTTTCATATACATACATACTTGAACAAATAAATTTTGGCATAAAAAAAATCTAATAAGTCAGAAGAGAGAATGAAAGGAACAGCAATATCATTCGACATTTCATTAAAAAAACGCTATTACCCACACAAACAGTGAAATATCATAAATTTGTATATGTAATAAAATACAAAAAGAACGACTTAGAAAGTACCTGTTACTTGACAAATTTGGTCACAACTGTGATTCGTGATTTTTCAGTAACAGTGATTAAATCACAGGTACAGAAATATCGCTCATCTCTATTATGCACTTCTAAGCCATGAAAATTACTGCCACTCAAGTAAATGAATGGATCTAAAGGGAACTTTACAGTATCACACAAGTTTAACGTGTTTTGAGGAAAATTCAACCCAGTCATGATAAGTTGTTATTGTTTTTTGAAAATTTGCAAACAATAACTAACAATTATTTAACACTTTTTTGAGACAAGTTTTAACCTAATTTGGTTACGCTGAATCCAGTGGTGCTTACCGTTTTTTAGTTTAGCTCTTTTTTCGAGATATACCGTTATTTCGAAAATAGAGGAGGTTGCACAACATATATTCGCATAAATCAAAAACGGCTTAGTTTATTGAACAAACTAAAAACCCGAAATTCCTTTAAGACTTGTTTGATAGTGTAAAGTACACCTTAGAAACATTCATTTATTTGATTGGTAGTAAAAAGCTAAGATAAAATGTGAAATATTTAAAACTTTTGTAAATGTGTACAAAATTTGTCATTTGAAAATCGTTAAATTTAGGTTATAAATCGTCCAATCGTCAAAAGCCCATTTTGAACCCAAAACCCGTCAAATCTGGCAGCCGTGGTTCCTAAAAAAAATGCTTAAGATATTATAAATAAAACTGTAGAGCGTATGAGAATTTCCAACACTCAAGCCTACTTTCAACGATATCAAAGCTTAGACTAAACACCAATAATAAACAATGACTATTTTAAAAAATAGTATTTTTTCTTACGTTCCCCTGCAGCAGTGATGCACAGTTTTTATGCGATTAAGAACGTATCCTATACCTTCTTTTCTGATCGAGCTATTTACTTCAAATTCGACAGCAGATATAAGTTAAAGTTGTTAATGAAACCGTTTATATATTTAAAACTGCCACAGCTTTTTAGATATTATTGATTATATTACGCTTATTTTCGAATAAGCTAAAAATTGGAGTAAATTTAGTTTCGAAATCTCAAGAAGTTTCTGAGATGTTTTTAAACAGTTTGCTTGCATTATTTTTTGGTAAATATTTCATAAGATATTTATACATTCTGTACATAAATAAAACAGTTTCGTTTATAAATACATTATAAGTGATATTTATTTAATTTCAAATTATTTTTCATACCTAATAAAAGTATATCTTAATTTCATTTAACTAAAATATCAAAATTACGACTATTTACAAAGGGTCACACTAAAAATACGTTTTTAGTTAATTGAACGTCAACAAACAATAGCCGACAGAGAAATTAAACGATTGCACGTTTTAAACATAGAAAAAATCATTATAAATATTTTTACAAACAACATAATTATTAATTAAAGAAATAGGAAATAAAACTATGTCAATTAATATTACAATAATCAAGAGTCACTTAAAATATCTTTTAAAATAGAACTGGAATTACGCGAAGGAGCAAAGTCATCTAACACTGTAGTATTAAGTAGTAAAGGTTGAATGGGTACGGGAGCTGGATGTGTAGCAGAACCACTAGCTGTCGCTGAAGGATAAATGACATTTGACGAACGTCTAGAGGCAGGAGCTGTAGAGGATGTAGGTGTATGGGTAATATTTAATAAATTGGGCATTTGTGATTGTAGTGGTTGAGGTTGAGATTCTTGCTCTAGAAATTCAACAAAAGCTTGGACTAAATTGTCTTTTGAATGTGCCCCTGAAAAGAAAAGGTAGAAAAATGTTGCTAGGTTATGCCTAATTTGTATAAAATAAAAACTTTTCGTTACCTGAAGCTCCACCACCCAACAAAGTGCCCAACCATCCTCCTTGCTGTTTGTTAAGACCCACTTTGTCTGTTTCCATTTGATTAAAGTCCAAAACAGATGATATCATTCTTAAAATCTGTTGCTTATCATTTGGATTACCGCTGACCACATATCCAATTAGAAGACTTTTTATTAAGCTCTTTTCGATTTTATCTGTTTGACTGGATTCCGTGGAAGATAACTTCTTTTCCAAATCTGAGTTCTGTTGTTTCAAAGACTCCACTATATAAAAAAGAAAAAATGAAAATAAAATAATTTTAAAATTCTTAAAGAATTGAATTAACCCTTAAACGTCATACTTTTTGCGGTTAACATTAAATACACTTTTCAATTTTATCACACGCACTGAACATTTCGTTGGTTATAAGAAAAATGAGGCTCATTCGTTTTATCGAGTTGTAAGTATGACATAAGTACTGGTTAGTATTTGAGAATAATGCTTAAATTACATATATTCAACACCAGTACCTAATGTAATACTCTACCAGACAAAAGAAGTTTCGATTTTAATCTGATTGTTTTACAAATTTCATATTAAAGGCCCTAACAAAGTTGCGTTTAACTGTTCGTCAAAAAAAATTAACTAATAAATTAAAATTAAGCTTTACAAAAAGAAAAGAAAAACAAAAGGACAACACAATTTTAAGAAGAAAGAAAACAACAAAATTAAATTTGAAAAACAGACAAAAAAAATAATAATAATGAAGTTTAAGATGCAATGTCAAATAATCTCCACATGCAACGTGATTTAAAAATTTGTAAATCATCACATTACATAATGAGATTGTTTGAAAACTTGCATAAAGTTTGTTTTGGTTTTGATTATTTTTTTTATTGGTAATTTTTGTAGAGATAGAACAACTGTAATTAAAAAAATTAAAAATTTTCAAAAAAGTTTTTTATAATAATGAATGAATTAATTAAGAGATTGTGAAAAAAATGATATGTTTCAAATAAATACGAAAAAGAGTGGCAATTTAACATTATATAAAATGAGATAACAGATAGATAAAATGAAAAATGTGGAAACTATTTTCTTAAAATTATTTAGTGAAAAATATGAAATAACACCAAAAAACACAGATTTTATGAGTGTGGAATTATAATAAAAGTCTGTTTCGTAAAACAAATGTCAATTTAATTTTAATAATTATTTAAATTTATCGCAAATTTCATATTACTACCTCCCAGAAACTTACACAATTTTTTTGAAATCTAATGCTTTGAGTAAAAATATTTAAAACACTGGTCCTTTAAAACTTACTGATCTAATTTAGTACAGATTTGGTTAGCAAATCTAGATTAAGGTTGTCTACTTGCAGAGTCCCCGAAGGAAACCACTTTCAAGTCTGTATTAATTTTATATTGCTATTTAAATGTTTTTTTTTTTTTCTTTTGAGCAGTTCATTTTATTAAGCATATTTTTATACCCTTCAACGAAGGTAAAAGTCTATTTAAAAGTTTGTATTTTCTACAATATTGATCTTAGATAAAATATATATATTCCGGGTTCTTATGATGGGGACCAGATGTTTATATAATTATATCAAATACAGTCCGAAATTGTTTGCTATTGAAAATCAGCCTGGTCGGTCTGCAAATGGCTGAGATATAAGCAAAAAAATTAAGACTACCTCTAACCCCATAAATCCCTTGTTGTTGTTGTTGTTTTTCTTTCTTTTAATGTATATCTGGAGAACGGCAAGAGCCAAAGTTCTATATCTTAAGAACTGTAAGAGAAGATTGTCCAAACTTGGTACACATAGCTGAGTTATCAATACACAACCTCTCTAATAAAGATTGGCAGGATTAGAGAAGTGGTCGTGGCACTTTCCGTACAAAGACATTATAGATTTCGGCATATTGGAGATTGGTAAGGGCCAAAGTCTTCACACTAGAAACAAGCATCTTGGTTATCAATACACAACATCCGACGAAATGTGGACGGAATTGGAGAAGTGGTCATGGAACAAAATAGATTTATTTCTATACTAAGAACGGTATTTATTTAACTTTCTGTTCTTATCGTACCATGCAAAAGGGTATATAAAATTCGACATTGCCGAATATTGCATTCTTACTTGTTCAGCTTAAGTCAGAGTCGCGTGAATTTTGTAATTTAATATAAACATTGGCTATCTCCCATAGTGAAAATAACTTTCCATATTGATCTTCTAATACAAATTGAAAAAACGGATGTTTAAATTTTCTTTATACAACTAAAGTTTTTTGAAAAATTGAGTCTACTTCAGCAACAATTTGTATTAATTTAAAAATGACGATAATAATAATTATTAAAAGTTTTGATTGAAACTTTAAACAATCGGGCAAAAATGTATACATTTGTAGGTAAAATTGGTCGGGGCAAAATTTGGAAATGTTTTTTTTTTTTTTTTTTTTTGACTAAAAAAGTGGGGTGTATTTGTGAAAAAGAATGTACACCCTGTGTACACCCACTGGAAATGTTTCTTGTATTGGGAATCTGGCTTCATATTTAAAAAAACAAAAAAAAATTGGCATAATGAAAAATTTCGAAACTAGTTTTTAAAGCTATTGAAATCTTCTAAACTGTAACAAGAGCTTCTGAAAATATAAATAATAAATTCGAAATTAAAATTTAAAAAGTAAGAAAGAAAAATGATGAAATTTGTAAAGAATGTTAAAATAAAATTAAACAGACAAACCATAAACATTTAATAATAATTCAAATAAAATAATAAAATAAAAAAAAATAAAATGCAACTTTTTCTAAAACTAATTTTTGATATTTGTAATGAATATTATTTTTTTAAAACTATTTTGCGTTTTGAATAAATATAATATGGTGTTATAAATCAATTCAAAAAAATTGATACCAACTGAAATTCCGAGGGTAACAAATGAATAAAATCCCAGAATTACCAGCTGATATTTATTTTTCAGAATTACAAATAAGATAATGTGGTTTTCTTTAGTTGGGGTTTTTTCTTTAATTGAATATAAAGTATGAGAATGCTTTATAAAAAAATTGCTTTGATATGTGGGATTTGGTGAAACAATATTTTTAAATTAAAATTCACTTAACATTTTTTCTGTGTACTTTTCTGAAATTTGAAGAATTTGTGCCGGTTTTTTTATTTTTAAATTATATGAAAAAGGTTAGTAATAGCTGGTTTATACTATCACACAAGTCTTATGTATTTTGAAAAAAATACAAACATGATAAATTGTTATTGTTTTTTGAAAATTTTCAAACAATAATTAGATCAGAGAAGCTCAAGACTTTGTGGGATAGTGTAAAACGGCCTTAAGTGATTTTTTTATAAACCTTGACACCACAAATAATTTGGTTAGTGAACATTATTATTATGAATAAATGTAGAATTATTTACAGTTAAAATTTAATTTAAATTTATATAAGAAAAAAAAACAGATTTCATTTCTTTTAATTTGGCTTACCCTCTTCTCTTAAAGCATTAATGGTTTGTTGACTGGCTTCCAACTGATTGGAGAGCCTTGAGGCTGCGTTTAGACCTTGATTGGCATCAGATAGTTGTTGCTGCAAGTGTTGTATTTCCAATTGCAATTGAGATTCCTTGTCGAAATGTTGTTGCAATTCTTTGCGTATACGTTGGGTGGCCAATTTGATATCATTTTCTTTGTCTAAAAATCAAAAAAAAAAAATAGTTTCATTGCAGTTTCTTTTGGAAAAATTATTTTACCATTTTGAAATTGTTCCAATGCACATTGCAAATTTGTTAAAGCCGCTTGATTTTTCGATTCACGATCTTCGGCCACCGTTAGTTTGTGAACTAGTTCATCTCGCTGTTGCACCACTAAAGCATACTGTGCCTGCAATGTTTCCGCATGTTGATTGGCTCGTATGCTGTGGACAAATAGAAATAATATTAAGTCAGCATCATATTTTTATTTAATTTTAATCAAAGTATTGTGTGGCAAACGGAACACATAAAAAACACCTTAAAAATTGAAATTAGTTTCACAATTGTAAATTTCTATTGTGCGATAAGATTGATTTTACTTTATTTCAGTTTTTTTCACTCTTTTTATTTAAAATTACTGCATATAATGTAGAATTTTGTTTCAACACCTCACAAAAGAATCTTAAATAAATTATGGCCGCAAATATGGCGTCATTAGTTAAACAACAGTTTATTTTATATTTTATAGTCTTTGTGTTTTACAGGCAGCTCTGCTATTTCATTAATATTTGCTTTAATTTTAGTATTTTTAGTAATTAGATGATAATATTTCTAATATTTTCTTTTGAAATATATTTTTTATGTGTTTACTCGTTAAATTCATTTATTTTCTGCAAACTTTTAACAGGTGTTTTGTATTAATTTTTTTATTGTCGGAGTTATGGTTAAAATTAAATTTCTATGCTGATAAATAGAATTGAATTAGAAAAAATGTGGTATTTAGTTTTTGTCAACTAACAAAGAACAAAACTTAGGGGGTAATTTAGTAAATCACTTCACCTTGCGTTAAGAAATTGTTCATATAAAATTTTCTGAATTTTGAAAAATTTGTATGAAAATATTTTTTAAGTGAGGAAAAGTGTTTTACTAAATAAGCGGGTTTTTATCATTAAAAAAAAGTATTATGGAGTTTTGCAAATTATACCAGAAAAGCTTTGATTTTTACTCCTTTAACTACACTGTGCTTGTTGCAAATTTTAACAAGCTGGTGTCTAATCATCGCATTCGGTATCGAGTAACCTCTCGTATCGAGTAAACAATCGTTGTCGAATATCGAATGCTATCATCTTAAATTACGATAAATTTCATTCGATATCTAGTGTCATAATATCAAAATAAAAATTGTCCGTCAGTTTTGCTCGATATCGTATGCAGTGATTAGACCTCTATGCCCATGTTCTGTAACTCCCGCTGCGAGAAACTTTTCGATTGAAATGTGAGAAATTAAACAAAAATGCCATAAATTGAAACAGCTATTTTTCTCATTTAACTGCATCTGTAACATTTTTGGCGAGTAATAACAGACACGTAAGGAAATTTCTCGCCAATATACTGAAAAAGTGTGTCTATAAAATTTTTGTGAGAAAGTTCCAGCTTTGAACTGTCAAATAAACTCACTTATTAAATCGGGATGAGAAAAATTTTGAACACTAAAAAATAAATTAAAAATGCAAAACAAAATGAATGTTAACACGAAGGAGATAAGTATTTTGTTCTTGACAGATTTATTCATTGTTTAATTATTTTGCTTTTAACATTTTCGAAAAATATACGAATGTTTTCAAAGCAATTTATTATTCAACAAACATTAAAGTCGCACTTGACATATTTTGATATAGACGGCGGTTGTTTTTAATTTAAAATTTAAGTCAAATTTGGTCGCCGTCAACGATATGTTTGATTGGCGTTCTCAACATCTGCAATTTCATATCGGCTGCGAGTGGACTATTATGACATTTATAACGTAACGACGTAATCTCTTTTGATAGTTTTCGACATGAGTTACTGACACACTTTTTTCTCACTTTTCGAGAAACGATGGAACAATTTGTTTCCATGCGAGAAGGTCTCACCAAAGTTACAGAACATGGGTACTGGACACTGAATTCATTGGTGGCAGCTGTTTTTTTTTCAAGTTAGTGCTTTTATTCGCGATTAAAAATTCAATGCTAAAGTACCACAAAACGATATTTTTTATACTTTTGGGATCATTCTTCAATTTAAATGAATCTAACTATGTTAACTTCAATTTTTCAAGAAATTATTTTCAGGTTTTTTTTTAGAAAAAATAATTTTTTTTTTAATTCTACTAAATATTTTTTAAGCCCTTTTGAATATTTATAAAAAAAAATCTAATCGGGAACGAATAATAAACTTTACCAACACAGTGTACATATTTAATAGTTTGGAGAAAAATTTCTTTAAAAAATATCGCGGAAAATTAAAAAACAATAACGAAAAATTGTATTTAGCAGAGTTGGATTGATTCAAATTGAACAATGATCGCAAGAGTATAAAAAATATCGCTTTATGGTACTTTAGTATTAGAAGCGTGCCCAGCTTGTTAAAAGAATGGGTCAAATTCGAGCACAGTGTTATTAACCCTATTTAAGATATTTTTTTTTTGTTGCCTTTCCGTCTTTTTTGTGTTTGCTAACTTTGCTTTATTTTTAAATAACAATCAAAGTCATACAAATGGTAATACTAATTTAATTCTTCCCAATTTATTATGCTACATAGAAAAAATTGTTGTGTTAAAGAAAAGTTGCAACTATTTCTTTAGAAAATATCAGCCGTATTCATAACAAAAAATTAGCCACAGTTTGTAAGCTACGCACAACGAGCTGCTAACTAGAATGCCGATTAAGCTTAGCAGTTTGTTAGCACAGAGTTAATTCATAACAAACTTTTATCCGTCTGCTAACTTTCAATAAATCAACTCTGTATTTTATTTATGCCACATTATATTGCTCCAAAAAGCAACACGTTTTGCATTAATCATCGCTGGTTTTGTAATTGTTTTGTTTTTCCCGCCACATAAAAAATTTTTAAAATTTAAAAAAGGCAGTAAATTAAAAAAGACAGTATATTTAAAAGAGATAGTATATTAAAAAAATCACACAAAATTGTTCGACATTAAACGGCGGTTTTTTGCAAGTTGGCAAACGTTTGGCAGCTCGTTAACAAGAGTTTAGCAAATTGTTAGTCAAAGTTTAGCAAGAGTATTATGCATTAACGTTGTGCTAACTTCACCAAAAGTTGCTATAAAATATGAAAACTTCAATACACAATTAGTCAATTCACAAGGTATCCTAACATGTCATATTGTCAAAATGTCCTAATATTTCACAATGGTTTAAAAATATTGTTGTTGGTTTGTTAACAAAAAGTGTCTTAAATAAATAGAACGTTGCTTGCTGTGTTTATTGTGCTGTCGTAATTAATCAGAAAAGTCCAGCGCTGAGCGGCTGAGCCGTACAACAATATTTTTAAACCATTGTGAAATATTAGGACATTTTGACAATATGACATGTTAGGATACCTTGTGAATTGACTAAATATTTTCTATATGTTATACTCTACTACAGAAATGATCCTTTCTATACTTCATATTATTGTGTTTTTTATGCTTTTATATATTTACAATTAAACAGACAATATTAGTCATTTTAACAGACAATATTAGTAATTTGAAGGTTTTGACGACTAACCGATAGTTAAAGGTAGGATCCGTATAAAAAGTATGCCATTATTACAACTTTACTTTAAGCTCCCAGGTATGATGAACGTACCTTAAACTGATTTCTCACGTAAGGTTAAAGTAAAGTTAATGAAACATTTTTATACGGTCGATAAAATCCTACCTTTAGCTATCGGTAAGTTGGGAAAACCGGGGTAAGAATAATAATTTATTCCCATAGCTTCTTAACAACTGCCAAACGTAAACTCTTACAAAATCTTTAAACACAATTTTTGTTTTTTGTTTTTTTTTTTTTGTTTTGTTTAAATAATGAAACTCACCTGGCCGATGTATAAGCATTACTAGACTTATTCACCTCATCCTCAAGTGCTATCATTTTTGCCTTGGTCGCTTCAAACTCCTTTTGTAATTCAACCATTTCTTGTGTGTGCGTATCTTCACTTTCCAAAAGATGGGCACGTAAACGTTCTAAATCTTTGCGTAGTGTAGCATTCTGTTCCATAATATCGGCATTTTCTTGTTGGGCCAATTTTTGATTGGTCTGCTCCGTTAGTAGGTTGGTCGTCAAAATGTCGGATTTTTCTTTAAGGAAATTTATTTGATCTTGCAGTTTTTCCTGTTGTTTCTGTAGCTCGGCAATGGTTGATTCTAATGAAGGACACTTATCGCAGGGTTTGTCGGCTTGTTGTTGCACTAAAGGTGTTAATCTCTGAATTTCCATATAATATTGCATATTTTCGGTATGTTTTTGTTGTAAAGCTTTAATCATTTCTTGTTTTTCATAGTTTAAGGCTTCTAGAGACTTTTGCATGTCGGCAGTGGATAAAATTTGTAATTCTAGTTCAGCTATACGGGCTAAATGATTGACACTTTCTTTATTACTTGCGGCTTCGGTCACAGAAGTTTCGTTTTGCGTATGCAGTTCAGTTTCTAAGGCTTTAAGTTTATCTTGTAATGTAGCATTTTCTGTTTTCAATTCTTCTAATCGAGCTGGATCAATTTTATCTGCCAATAAATTGTCCAAGTCTTTTTGCAATAGTTCTTGTTTTTCTTTGTGTGTCTTAAGTTCCAATAAGAGTTCTTTAATTTCATTTTGTTTTTCAGACAATTTCTCTTCCAAGGCTAATTTACTATCCACCAAATATTCAGCTTCTTTCAGGTAGGTTTGCAAGGTTTTTACTTCTTCTTTAAGACTTTCGTTGATAATATCCTTAGCCGTAAGCTCTTGTTTGTATTGTTCTGCCTGGATAGTGGCTTTTTTAAAGCTGTCCTGAAGCTTTTCGTGAGTTGGCTGTAGTGTCTCCAAAGACTTGATAGTATTATTTAGCTGATCACTTAAAAGCTGTTGTTCTCTTAATAGTTTTTCTAACTCTTCTCTTTTTTGTATAGCTTGCAAAAGTTGTTCCTTTTGTTTTTGCATTGCTGCTACTAGATCAGCATGATCTCTAGCCAGGGTATTCAACTGTTTCTCTAAGCTTTCACATTTCTCTTGGTATATTCTTAAAGCTTGAGTGTCCTCCTGTTTTTCTTCATTGCTCGCATTGACATCATTCATTTTCAGCAATAAGTTACACTTTTCTAATTCTAACGTTTCTACTTGCAAATTTAAATCTTTTTCATTGATGTTTAAGGCCTCACACTGCTGTTGGGATGTTCTCAATTTTTCATTGAGTAATTGATTTTCTTTTTCTAACTCCTCGATTTTTGCATTAAGTTCTATGTATTCTTGCTCCAGAGAACGATTGAGATTGTTACACTCTTCAAGCTGAGTTTCCAATTGCACAATATTCTCCTCATTATTTTCGGATATTGTTTCCAATTTGTTACGTTTATAGTTCTCTAATTCATTTAACAATATTTCATTATTTTTCATCAGTTCATCACATTGCAAAATATACTGTGATATGTCAGCGTCTAAAGTTTTCTTTTCATGATCCCATACTAATTTGCTCTCTTGCAGTTCTAACATTTCAGTAGAAATATGAGCCAATTCCCTTTCGGTTGTTTCTAGTTTATGCAATTTATCTCTTAAATGTCTATATAATTTATCTACATCCTCGTTATTCATGTCCTTAAAATCGTGTGTGGTAAATACTTTGATTAGAGATTTTAATTTTTCCAAGGCAAAACCTTCTTCATCGTCATCATCATCCAAATCGGTAATACATTGCTTTTCATCGGCTATGGCTCGAGAAAAGTTGGCATCTGTAAGTCTCTCTAACTCTGATTTTAAGTGATCATTTTCCTCGGTTAAAACTTTAAGTTTTTGTTCTAATTCGTTACTATTGTTTAGGGTTTCGGTCTCACACTCGGCATTTAGTTGTAATTGCTGATTCTGATAGGTAAGAGTTTGAATCTTTTGCTCTAATTCATTTATCCTTTGTTGAGTAGTTTTATGGGCCTGCAATTCGACCTGTAAAGCTTCTTTCTCCTGTTCGGATAGTATTAAGCGATTTTCCAATTCTAAGGAGTTCTGAAAACTTTCTTTCATTTTTTCCATCTCTTGAGCTATTTTAAGCTTTTCTTCTGTTAAAGCTTTTAGTTGCTCTTGAGCTAAAATTGCTTCAGCAGCCTTTTCTCTAAGATCGTTTATTTTAAACTGTTGATCTTCTAGTTCAATTAAAGTCATACGAAGTTTCTCGGCTAATTCATCGTTTTCTGTTTGCGAAGTTTTAACCGATTCTTTGAGCGCATTGATAGAAAGATCCTTTTCAACTTCGCGATCTTGCAATTTGAGAGAAAGGCTACCATTTTCCAAAGTCAATTCTGATACACGGTTTTGTAATTGTACAATTTTATCCTTAAGCTCTTCTTTGGTGGGTGGTGTGGCTGGATCAGAAGATGTTGTATCTTGTTCTCTTACAACAATAAATTCATCTTCACTTTGTTTGCTGGTAGAACTATTAGAGGATTCAGAAGTCTTTTTACTCTTCGACACTTTTAGTTCTTCAAGTTCTTTAGAGAGTATATCTAATTTTTGATTAAGATCTACTTTTTGTTGTTCGGCCTCTATAGTCAGCTCTTTTATTCTTTGCAAAAGTTCGGAATTATCTAAAGACCTCTTTTCCAAAAGAGCCTGCAAGTCGGTAAATTCTTCCAAAGATCGTTTCATTTCTTTTTCAGCTTCTACTAACTTTTTTTTATTTTCCACATTTTCCTTCCTAACTGTTTGATTTTCCATTTTAATTTGCTCTACTAGCTTTTCAGACTCAATGAATTTTTTCTCTTGAGCTTTTTTGAAATCTTCATTGTCTTTAGTCACTTTTACTAGTTTTTCTTGCAAGTCTTTCTTAAGCTCTAACATATTTTGCATAGCCAAATTATGTTGAGTATCTAATTCATCCATGGAACTATTCAGCTGCTTGTTTTCCTCCTCTAACTGTTGTATACGCTTTTGCAATTCCGCATTATGCGCCGAGTATCCAGCACCCAGGCGTTGTATTTTAGTTTTAGACGCTTTTGCCGAGGCCCCCAAGGGAATTTCCTCCAAGGTGATATTGACCATTTCATTGCCATTTCCACTAGAAGTCTCTGAACTGTGATCATTGTCGGTTTTAATATTGTCTGGTTCCCAGCACCAACTGTCTTCCAAATGGGATACATTGTTATCGGTGGGCTAAAAGTAGATAAGGAAAATTATACATAAGGCATGTTTTCTCATAAATTATAAAAATTTATTTTAAAAATGTGTTTATTACTTTAACTAATAAAACTTTAACAAAAAAAACAGCTAAAACAAAATTGAAATTTTTCTTTATTATTTTTTTTATTGTAAAACGTGCAGCAGCCATTAAAAATTTTATTTTGAAATTCAATATAAAATAAATGCAAAGGCAGGCTTAAAAAGTGTGAAATATTTTCGATTTTTGTTTTTTTGTTACCATGGGGGATTATTTAAGAAGAAAATGTGATAATTTGGTAACAAACCATTATTTCTTAAAAATAACTAAGAAACTTTAAATATTTAAACTTCTCATATTACACGTTTACTTTTGAAATTTGTTTATGCTTGAAAATTTTTACAATTAACACTTGTAATTTAAAATATTAATTTTAACTTGTAAGAAAAATAACGGTCTGTATTTTGTACACATAAAGAAAAAATGAGTTTTTTACAACTTGTTTAAGAGTTGCATAAAAAAACTAAAAAAGCCTAAACAAAGCAACACAAGTACTTATAAGACCTTGTGTTTAAAAATTCCGGGAATTCCAAATTGATTTTAGAACACTTTCGATGCTTAATCTTCAATATAAACACAAAGAAGTGGGACTTATAAGTTTTGAGACAAAACCAAAGCTTACAAAATATTTTAATATATTAATAAATTGTGTGGTTTTAAAATATCA
This sequence comes from Pollenia amentaria, assembly GCA_943735925.1. NCBI lineage: Eukaryota > Metazoa > Arthropoda > Insecta > Diptera > Polleniidae > Pollenia > Pollenia amentaria. The sequence goes on from OX031008.1 coordinate 166,743,619, forward strand.
ACAACAATATAAAAATGAAAATATAATTATAAAAACAAATTTGTGGTTTACAAAAAAAAACGTCTTTTTATATGAAGTCGTTAAAAAGTATATTCTTTAATATTTAATACTTTTTTTATAATAAATTTAAAAATTATTAAATAAGTATTAAAACTATTATTTGATACAATGTATTTGCCTAATGGCTTGAGCGTTTTTAATTTTAACAAAAATGATGGAAATACATTTTAAATGTCAAATCAAAATATAATAAAAAGTTACACTGAATTTTAATTATGACTTTTATGCGTATGTGTGTGTGTGTATCATGGATGCTGTCCCCTGATTTTCAATTGTGTATGAAAAAAGGTTTATCTAAGTCGCAAGCTTTTCTACTCGTTGCAGGCCAGAATTGTCGTACTTTGAGGTTCTAATGAAAATCAGAGTTATGTGAAATGCCCTCTTCTTTTTAAGGTTACTTTACACTATTACACAAGTCTTACGCATTCTGACTATAATTCATCCCTGATCAAATTATTGTTTGAAAATTTAAAAAAAAAAATAATAACAGCTTAACATGATAGGGTTGTATTTTCCTTAAAATACTTAAGACTTGTGTGATAGTGTAAAGCAGGACTGTGGCGTCGGAGTTGAAGTTTTTGTACCGTAGTCGGAGTCGATTTTTTCGACATAAAATATAAAAAAAAAAATTTTTTCTAATATTTTCCAAAATAAAAAAAATGTTAAGACTCTCTTTAAAAGTGTTGAATTCAGAAAAAAAGGACCAGTCTACTTTCATATGTTAATACTCGTAACTATATTAAAGCTCAATGCGGCACGTGTTAGAATTAAAATATCGATTCGAAATTTTTACAGAATCATGTTCATGCTATATTTAGCCATTAAAAAGGTACTGCATTAAAAAAAGAGTTTAAAGTCAAAAGCTGTTGGAGCCGGAGTCGGAGTTAGAATTATTTTGTGACGACTTAACAGCCCTGGTGTAAAGTACCCTTTACCAAGTTGTTGTTGAAGTGAAATTATAATCGAACAAATTTGGAAAACGCGCATGTAAAGAAATTTCATAAAAGTATTCCTTTTCATATACTTCATACTTTAAGTACCAATTATTTGTACAAGAACAGATTTAAAAAACAGGAAAAACTATATTAATTTTTAAATAATTGAAATTAAAATCTTGTTCGACTTCCATTCCACCTGATTGCGATCAAGGCCTATCCAATAGGTCTGCGCAGTCAAAAGTTACCTACATTTTGCTTATACATGTATATTTTTGTTTTCGTTTTTTTCCACACATACATGCATACAAAACACGTTTTCTTTTGTTTTTTCTATGTAGTAGTAAGATTTTGACAACGGCGAGGAATTTTACACAAACAAAATGCCTTTTGGTTGTTTGTATTGTTGTAGCCTTAAGCTGACCTATTGGATTGGCCTTAATTGCGATTCCTAGAACATGACAAACTAAAGACAAATTTCTTTAGGTTAAAAAAAAATTAAAACAAAGAAGTTGAAGCATTTTTGAAAACAAATTTTAACATTTAATTATTTTTAGTACGAATTAATAAATTTCCTGTAATAAACCAAAAGTTTCCCTAATAGTTAATTTAAATATTGTAAAAATTATTATTGTATAACCATAGAATCCAGTTGAATTTTGGTTTCTATGGTTATGGTAACGGTTATGGCATTATGGCATGGCACGGCAATAAGACCTTATAGCCCTTCGTCACAAATAAAACAAGATCGTAAGAACTAGGGCTTACAATCGGGATTGGTTTATCTGAATCCCGGGCTTCGGGATTAAAGAAAATATTTCGGGTTCCCGATTTCGGGAAGCCCTAGTAAGAACAAACGAAAATGTATTTATTAAATATAATACCCACACCACTATAGTGGAGAGGGTATTATGCGTTTGTACTCATATGTGTAACACAAAATCATATTGATTGGTTCTAGGCCCACCTCTTAGTATAGCGATCGACTCAGAATCACTTTCTAAGTCAATATTAGAATTTCCGTCCGTCCAGCTGACTGTGCGCAAATTTTTAAAATATAATTTAATTAAATTTGACACATACGTTTCAATTGTCTTAAGGACGAAGCCTATTGAACATGGTGAGAATCACACTACTTTCTTGAATGGTCTTTATGGGCACAAAAAAATTTCTTATTATGTTAGTATTTAGATTAAATTTGATCCAAATATATCTTATTCCAACATAAATTGACTCACCAATTTTTTTGAATCGGTCTATATTAGGCTCTGGCCTTGAATACCATATATTTATATTTATTTCTTTTACTCCTGTGGAGAACACAGGTCCGTAAATGCCATAACTTTCGAATAAACCTTGTATTGATATACAATTTAGCGACGATCGATGACTTTTATAATAGCTTATTTGCTATGGCAAAATGTTGTACTGATAGGTCCAGAATTGACCATAGGGCCCAGATAAGCCCCCTTTCTAAAATCGCTTTAGGACGATAATACTCAGCATAAAAACTTTATTTGTAAGTATATTCGGATAGATATCTAGAAAGTATTTGGGCCATAGGTCCCAAATAGGATAAGCTCTTGAAACTTTTAAGTACATACTGTGGTGTAGGTTATCAAATGGTCGGGCTTGACCAACAAAGTTTTTCTTAGTTGTTTTTATCTGATTTGGAAATTAAGAACAATTTGGGATCCAATAAGTGGTCAGATTTACTCTAATAAAAAAAAATTGCTCTAAAAAGAAAATCTCGCTTAATGAAAAATATTTATTTCATCACGAAAACTAAGAAAATGAATTCCTATTTTGGGATCCCATATGCTTTTGGATCGAAAGGTTGCTAGGAAACTAAGGACTCATAAATTAAATATATTAAATATTTTCCTTAAAAGACCCATAACCAATAACAAACCAAATATTATCGTTCTAATAATTTTTAAACTGAACATGAGAAAACAATTTAATATTTCAGTTTTATTAAAAAAACTAATGCTAGTGTAAATGTTTGTTTGCGGTTAAACATTTTTAAAACCACTTTTACGTACTTATTTGGATACCGATGGAATGACTCTATATTTGGGTTATTTATTTTTCTTCTTTTTCTGTAAAACTTAGCCTTCCCCGTATATGACATTATTCTGCACAATGGCCTATGACGGACTAAATTCTCAATGGTCACCCATTAGGTTAGTTAGTTTATTAGTAATTTTTATTTTATTTGTGTTTTGTATTTTTAATCATTATGTTGGGTTTATGTTGGATGCTTCAATGGTTTTGTTAAATACTTAGAAACAAAAAAAAAACACAAACAAAAAACAAAAAACTCGCAACAGAAAAAAACACTCATAATCCATAAAGTATGTATGCTATTTGTTGGTTGGCGATGGTTGTGACATAAGTTAAATGCAGCACAATATGCTTGGACACGCATGCTGCTCAAGTTGCAGTCGTTTGAATATGCAATTTATTTTTTTATTAGAAAATCGTCTACAAATCATTATAAGTGTTTGCATATTTATGGCTGAAATATGTTCTGTGGTTCTACAAAGTCATATAAACTTAAGTTTAAGTCTTAAATATCTAACTGTATAAAGACGTTAAGCGTTGGGTGCAATAGTAAAAATGTGTAGCGAATTATTCAAACGAATTTCAAAATAACGTATTTATGTTAGTAACACTTATGCTTTTTTTTTGTTTTGTTTTTTATGTAAGACAACATTATAATAATTAGAATTCGAAGAATTTTTAAATTGAAATTTGTGTTATTTACTTTCAGTTTTATCGTAATAATTTGTGAGAGTGCTTTGATGATTTATACAATGCTGTTTAAAAAGAGATTTGATAATGAATAATTATAATTGGATTGCAAGAAAACGACTTTTGTGTTATTTGCAGTGCTACCACCAGCAAATCAAATCTACACTTGAGATGACGCAGTATTACCGAATTTAAATAAAATTACACCTAATATGAAATTAACGTTTAAATAATATTTCTAAAAAAGAACAAATTAGAAAGTACATAATTCCAAACACTTGATACCCTACACCACAGTATTTACAGAAAAATTTTAAAGATTTGGACAGCTAAATCTGGCATTAGACATGGCCAAAAAATTCTAAAAATTATTTTAAAAAATGCTACAAATGCAAAAAAATTTTAAAGATTTTTGTTAAAAATGTATTACCAGCATGAAATTTTATTCAAGACTAAATACATTTTAGTGACTTGTTTGTTAACAAAATTGAATTAAATGATTACATTTAAGCACGAGGGTAGAATTTGGTAAAGCATCTGATATACATATATAAATAGTAGCACAGTTACTTGAGGTTAAATTTTTTAATTTAGAGGGCCCGCGAACCCCTGATACATGCAAAATTTAAACGATTTTATTTCTATGCTATATAACATTTTTTAATCATTTTATTTCTTACAGTTAAAAGTTATAGAAAAGTTGAAGTTTTAAAATTATTATTTTTTATCCGTTAAGAGCAAAAAAAATTTCCAAACATTAACATGAATGTGAATTTTTTTGTAATTTTGTAACGTAATATCAAAGGTCAAATAATATTTACAATCGACATGATAAGGGCATTTCTAATATTCCCTAAAAAATCTATTTTTGTTTTAAACAATACAGATAAGATGTTTCTTAACATAAGAGTTATTAATTTTCATAATAAATTTAATTTTGGGTACAACTATTTTTAGTCAAAATTTTTTATAATTTATAAAAAAGTTTACATAATGCTAAAAAAAAAGCTAAAACATATTTTCTAAAAATAATTGAAAATTTTGCAGATAATAATTTAACAAAAAAAAAACATTTAAAACCTCAAATAAATTAATAAGTTTTACTTCCATATACATTAGGGTTATAACTTTTTGCAATTATAGACCATTAAAAAATATTAAGAAATTATGTATTACTTTTTCGCGATCGTTAAAAATGAAAAAATGAAGTTTTGAATTTAAATTTTTCTCCTAAGTATATAAAATTAACATTTAATAACAATATTTTAAGTATTTTCTAATTATTTCATGACTATAACAAGATCTTACTATTTGTACGGCAGAAGGAGCGCAAAAAATCGCGATATTATTACTCTATTTCGCGGTTTTTTTTTTTAAACTTAATTTTAATGTCAAATGATAGATGTTGCGATAGATGAGTTGTTTGGCGGATATTATATGAAACAGTGATAATTTAAAAAAAAAAATACCTTTGCAGGTAAAAGTTTTAATTCCCAATATCTAGTTTAATTTAATTTTATTTTGGACTTTTTTACTTATGGTACGCACCAATTTTTTTTCTTTTATTTGTCACGTTATTTCAAATGAAATTTAAAAAAGTTCAACAGCTATTAAAAAAAATTCCACTGGGTGGAAAAAGAACTTTTCCAGATATGCAAAGGCTTCAAAAAAATTTTGTAATAAAAAAAAAATGGATGTATCGCTATCTACGCTAAACAGAATGCCAAATGAGCAATAGGCTATTACTGCCTATAATAAGTTTGTATAAAGACAACAAAAATAAAAAGCAAAGGTACCCAGCAAAAACTTTACTTACCTGGTAAGTTAGCAAGTATTATTGGAGAAATATTAACACTACTTATTTTTCGACTGAATAACTACTTATTTTTGTTCGAGTTGTCCACAGAATTCAGTAGTTACAATACACTTACTAGAAGTCACAAAATATCTAGTTATTATTTAACTACCAGTAAGTTGAATTGTAAGTACTTACAATATACTTACTAGAAGGCAAAAAATATTTAGTTTTTATTTAATTAGCACTAGTTAATAAGGCTAATAAGTAGTTATGGAGCTAGTTACCAGTAAGTAAATATTTAGTACTGAAAACAAGACAACTAAAAACTAGTTATTTAGCTGATTATTAGTAAGCAAATTTTCATAACTGCAAATAATAGCAATGAAAAGTACTTACTGAGGTCATTACTAGCAAGTACTTATTGAGGTTTTCAGAATAATGACAATTGTAATGACAACTACTTACCAGGTAACGTATGAAATAACTACGACCTATTACCCAAATTCAAAAAGTTTTTCCTGGGTATGTTACAATTTCCGAAGAATTTAGTTAAATCGGGATTTAGTTAAATTTAAAAAAAATACAAATGCATAATATAAATCGAAAAGTTTAAACTTTGATTCTATAACTACCGTATCAGATGAGCTACAATCTGAATCTGAGATCCTTTGTGATTCAGATTCATCAGCAACGTTACATTTACATGTTTGTTATACAGCTACTTATTAAATATATTTAAAATATATTTAATGCATATATAAACAATAAATGTACCATATATAATGTGTATGGAAATTAAAAAAAAAAAAAAAACAAAATTTTGTGGAGCTTTAGAAATTGCATTTGGTGCGGAAACCTTTTTAGCCAAAATGGCCTATAAAAATTATTTTTATTAGCAATACTAAATTGCCCATCGCGTGGTGGGATGAAGAAATTTTGTCCAAAAAAAGTTATGGCCCTAATATACATATCTAGGGAAGGTTCAAAATGTTCATTGTTGTTCCTTTGTATACTTTTTAAGTAAATAAAATTACTGTAATAGTTTCAGATGACAGTTGGTTCCTCAAATCAGTTTAACAAATGTTTCTCAACTTAAGCATTTTAAATCTTAAAATAAGCACAAAATTCACTACGTTTTGTAATATTGGAAGCAAAGATTCGTTCAGGGGATTTTTTAATATAAATACTTTCTTTTTCAAATTAATTTCGGGTTCTAAATCACTATGAAGGTAATTTTTATCGAAATCTAATAGCGATGTGGCGTCAATCACTACCAATTTTTTCCTTCAATAACTATGGAAATCTTTTTTTTTTTTTTTTATTTAAAATAAACAGTGATTTCGGTTGAATATACTGTAAATTTTTGGAATCAACAATATCTTAAATGGCATACATTTTATGACTAAAATCAAATGCTTATATTACTTGTTTTAAAATTACAAAATTTCAAATTACACCTGATCTAAATCTCAAAGAAATTACGCACGCCCTACCACCGAGAGTAAAAATTACACCAAATTCGGGTAATTACCCACAAAGTGGCAACACTGGTAATTTGTGTATTAAGTCAAACACTGCGCTTTTTTGGCAGCCAGAATAACTCTCCCTGATGCTCCTTTTGAATGTGTCTTGATTTATCTATTAAATTTTTGGTCGTTCGGAAGATTTCTTTCTCCCATCCTTTTATATTAACTTTATCTCTTGCACTTGTTTGACGATTAGGCGTTAGCTAACTCCGTGATATTTTTGACCTGTCCAAAATTTAGAGTTTTATTTAAGAAATCGTTAAATTAAATGTAAACGATATTGTATTTAAAGTTAATATTAATTCTATAGTATTTAAATTATATTTATTCTTTCAATTCTAAAAGCTTTAGTAAGAAAACTCGTTTAATTGATTCTATTTAAAAATGATAATTATTTTAATTAAATTTTGTTAATCCAAACAACCTTCGTTGTTTATTATAAAATATTCTATCTGCTTAATAATTTTATAATATCATCGAATATCAATTGTTAATTAAAAAAATCTATTAAACAATGTTTCACAAGGTAAAAAAAAACTTAAAAGTCAAATTAAACTTTAAAAAATATAAACTTTTTTTAAAACCTTAAAAGCTTTTAACAATATGATTCAAAGCCTTTCTGCTTTTTTGGTTAAATTTAAAAACAAAAGCTCAAAAAGTTGAGAAGTAAAAATAATAAAGTAAATACCCCTGAACGAAACCTTCCTGCAAGTGCCTCGAAGTCACCAGTTTGGTCGTCTACACTTTTATTACTGCCTTTAATACGAATTGTGCTATGAATTCGGATTTAAATTAATTTTTTTTTTTCTTTTTTTTTAATAAAATAATTATATGTTAAAAAAATGCAATTTTCAATTCGATATTTACTTTCAAAAAGTGCTAAAAGTCTCGACTAGATTAACTAAAATGTACTAATTATTCTCTAGTTCGAATGTCATATGGTCCCAAAAGAACTACCTAAATACTAAATATTACCAATCTCAGTAGTAGATTTCCAATGACACGTACATGTTAAATGTCTATATTTAGTAAATAATACTGTCTGCGGTATAATAAGTCACTAGTGCTGGTGACATTTCCTATAGTAGTGACATTTCCTACAGGGGCATTTCTTAGTAACACAAAGATAGATTAAGGTTTTTTGTCATAGCTGGGGGCCAATTATGGCAGTCGTGATCGAATACTTTTTCGATTTGAAAGCAATTTTATTTCTAATTCTTTCAGTTATTACTGAACGAATCGAAATTATTTTTTCAGTATTGCTAAAGCATAAACTTGAGTTTTCACAACAATGAAAACAAAATTTCGATTCGACTGAGAGAATTCGAAATAAAATTGCTTTCGAATTGCAAAAATATACGATCACTGCTGCCATAATTTGACACCTGAGTTAAGTTATTTGCTCTCTGTTTCTGTTCTAGTCGTTTTCTTTGGATTAAAGCGTAAACGTTAGACCAAAATGTTGCTTCTGTTTTAAATTACAAAAATCTCGACTGTTTTTGCTTTGTTGCTATTTTTCAATGAAGTTGTATACTAGTGGTGTTACGAATATTCGTTTTTGTATCGCCGAATAATTTTTCCTTTAATTCATTGTTATTGACGCAAACGGAAGATTTTTCAATTAAATTTGAAATATCGAGAGTCGCAAAATTTCGGATTTGATCTTCATATTCAGCGAATGTTGGCGCAGATATTCGTTTTCGCGAATATTAAAAACTGATATTTGTAGCATCACTATTGTGTACCACTGTGTTTGGGCGTCTCAACAACTTTTAATAATAACGATGTCGCCCTTCATGTCATCTAGCTACTGATTAAAGTTTTCAGATTTATTTTTTTGGGAATTTAGTTGACATCAGAAAAAAGGTAATGTATTTGTTTAACCAAAAGAATAAAGAGCGATATAATTTCTTTTCTAACAAAATATGTTAAAAGTAGTTGTACCCTTTAGCAAATAAATCACTAACATTAATTCTTTAATCTAAATATTTTACAATCTTCTCAGTAATATTTTTTACTGAAATATTTATAATTTATTTAAATTATTTGTTTTGATGAAAGTAATTATTGAAAAATCATTGACGTACTAAATACTCGAGGGAAAAAAAGTACTTTGTACTAAAATAATATTCCTCTATTGTTACACAGTATTAATTTTAATATTTCCTTAACATACATACGTACGTTATATGAAAATAAGTATTGATTCCCACAATCAAGTTTGCATTTTAATACTGGTATTTACTTGCTAAGATTTATTGTTGTAATTGGATAAAATGGGCAGGTACTTTTTTTCTAAACAATTATAAGTGTTTTTATTGGATAAAATGTTATATAATTTTAAACATTTATGACCAATTTCACGAAGTTCAGTTAAAAATAACTACAGTTGAACCTCGATTATGCGGCTCGCACTGGACCGGACTATGTACGGATAGTCAAAAAGCACGGTAAATAGATATACTTAGTATGTAAAACAAAAAATTACATATTTTTTAACTTGAAATGTTCGTCTACATTTTATAAAGGTTTTTTAAATTCTTACGTTCTATATATATGTATTTGTATGTAATATAAACATGAGTGCATACATAACAAAAAATTGGAATCACCGAATTTGAATTATGCTTATGGGTATGTATTTAATTGGAGAAGAAAACAAACTTATATTTGTTGCACGGATAATAGAGCTAAAGCACGGAAATTAGAAGTATAATCAACGAAGCACGGATAATAAGGTTAAAATCACGGATAATAGAGGTTGTAAAAGAAAGAGAGAAGCATGTCGGTTAACTGATACAAAAGCTACATATGTATAAAATGTTTCCACCTTTGGCCAAAAGTATAAAAACGCGGAATTCTACAAAACCCTTGTCCTTACTTAAAGAAAAATTTCGTTTAATTGATTAATTTTAAAATTTTTAATTAAATAACGGCCAATTTCACCAAGTTCATTTATAACTAACTATCAGTTATAACATATTGTTAACTGGAAGTTAAAGTAATATATATATAATCTGGGTCAGGTAAGTAGGTTAGTTTAACGATGTAAGTTTGTGTGTACGTGTGTTGGTTGGAAAAACATTTGAGGTTTAATAAATAAAATCCCAGAATTCCTAAAATCATTCGAAAATATCTAAAAAAAATACGAATTTTTTTTTTATATATATTTTCTACATTTGTGCGCAGGATGTCTAAAGAACTGTGCAACTTATTCTAAACAAATAACTTTGTAATAGAAACTAAACAAAAACGATTAAAAACGTAAAATTTTTCTTGCACACCTGGGGGCTACTTTCTATTGCGATGCGAATGAAATTTCCATACGAAAGCTTCATGCGATAAGACCCCAATTTGGTACTCCCTAATAAAATATGACGCAGATTGACATTTTTGAAATGGTAAAATATTAAAAAAAAATTTAATTAAACAAATAGTAATAATTTGCGAAAAGAAAAAGAGATGCGAAAGTCAAATGCGCAAACGCATAAAAAAGTACCAATCACTCGATTTGCTACCATATTTCTTTCGCATCGTCCCCATGGAAATATACGATCAAATTGAAATCGATCAAGTTTTTTAGCTTAAATCTTTCAAATATAACCGAAGTTTTCCCTGATTTTAATAGTAGCTATGGCAAAGATAGGTGGTACTCAAAGTATATAAAAGGTAATATTTTTTTAAAACTTCAAAACACGGCAACAGCGTGTTATTAATCCTTTTGGGATTAGGCTAAGAAGAAACCTGATCTCCCACTTAACTTATTCATTGTCTAAGTTGGCGTCAATCGGTCCACCGGTTCTTGACTTTTAGTAACACGTACCCGGAACAAACGTTTTCATATACTCGTATATAGAAGAGAATTTGCAAAGTAAAGAAATCAGTCGAAGCCCCGAATAAGGAAAAATTCTTATAAGTTAAAAAAAAATTCGAAACTAGTTAAAATCCCATGCGTTTCCACTCCCTATTTCTATATTACTACAAGAGAAAGCGTGCTTAATGTAAACTGGGACACTTAGGAAAAGTACCGAAAGCGACAGGTTTTGCAAGCGCTTCCAATTTCCAGGCAGAAGAAATATAATTGCATTCCTAATGAACTTTTACTCATTCCACTCTGCCTTCTTTAAAAAGGTATTTTAAAATACATTTTATAAAATATTTGACACATAAATTTTCATTCCAAATTAAGTCGAAATCGTTCTTTTAGTAGTTATGTAAGAAATTATAGGAATTATTTCTTAAATTTAAAAAAAAAATACTCAACATAAACAGATATTAATTTACTCACTTCGCATTATTAGGAACAACAATTATACTTAGATACAGCTTAACCCCTGTATTCATGTCAACCTGTTTTAATTTAAAAAAAAAAATATGAATACGGCAATAGTTCTTTATTATTTTTAGAAGGTCTTCTAGAAGCCTCTAAAGCAGATTCGAGACGGCAAGTCCTTATTACGCCGCAGCACGCCGTGTAAATTAGAAGTAAATTGGAATCAACATCGAGTTCATTTAATGTCATTATCAAGCCTGTTTCAAGCCTGTGATGTACAGAAAAAATTTTGTGGAAATAAGGCATGCTAGTTTTTACCAGTGACTTCGTTTACGTGAAAATTGGATCAAGATTTAAAGAAAAGGATTTATCGCATAAACAAATTACAAAAACTTTGTGTATTTTTTTACGTTTATGCTTTTTTATCTTACAATATCTCTAAAAACAACATTATAGTAATTATTAGTTTTCGCCAACACATAAGTAAACATAAGATTTGAGCAACCGACATTTAACTGTCCATAAGAAAAGCAAGGGGTGCCTAAATATATATATTTCGGCCACTGGACTATATATAGTCTGTATACCAAATTTATGAAAAAGAGAAGAAGTACCATTTTTCCGTTTTAACGTCATAAATAGAAACGTATATTTTAACCTGGGCCATATGCTATCTCTTTACCAAATTTTTTGCGAAGAAAAAGGTTACCAAAAGGTAATATAGTACTAGCTTTCCTCATTTAAGGCCCCCGGAGAGTACACCGAATTTATCGAACAGAGAAAATGTATCAATTTTATCCCGTTTTTTTAAAAAGTACCAATTTTATCCCTTGTAAAGTTTTCTTTATTTTAATCTGGACCATTTGCAATTTGTTTATCAAATTTATCAAAAAAGGAAAAAAAACCAAAAAAGAGGGAAAAACGTTTTAACTTCTAAAAAGTAACCTTTATTTGAAACTGGGCCATATGCTATCCGTATACCAAATTTCATTCAAACTAACAAACATCCAAATACACAGCCTTTCACATTTATAATATTAGTAGGATTAAACGGTTGGATTTTTTTATTGAAATTGAATGAAATGAAGCGTTAATTCCCCGATAAGCGGATACCCAGAAACTTTATGTTCCGTTGGCCCCCCACATATCCTGCCCTTAATGCACGCGTTGTTTTTTTCCTTGTGGGGTTATTGTAAAGATATAGCTTGAAAAACTGACAAATTTGAATGATTTAATGCAGTAGAGCTTGGCATTGCATTTGATAGCATTTATTTTGTAATCGCGATTACCTTTAACAAATTTCCGGTAATCGCGATTATCGATTGATCGATTGAATTTTCCATTTTAATTTGAAACTACAAAAACAATATTAACAGAAACTTAATTTTCAGAAAAGTTACACAAAAATTTTTGTGGAAATCGATTTTATATCGGAAACCATTTTTTTACAGTTCATTTTGCAAAATAAACTGAAAAATCAAAATTTTACTAAAAACTTCATAATTTAAAAAGATGTTTGGATATATAATTAAAAAATTCAAACATACAAGCTGGATTTTTAGCTAACATTTATGTCTGAGCAGTGGTTGTTATCCATCCCTGGTTAATAATCAATAGTAGTGGAAAAAACATTTGAGATGACCTAACACCTTAGCGACCCGTATATTTTTCTTTGTTTGGCTTTTTCGCTTTTGCTCGTTATTATAAGATTTAAAGGTTGTTTTCTCATTCACTGTCCCACCGCCATTAAAATTAATTTGTTTTTTCGCGATATGTTTTTAGGAATAAAAATCGTAGTTTTTGTAAAACAAAAAGTTGTTAAAAAATTTGATGAAAATTTACTTTTATTTGATTTAAATGAATATATAAAATTTGTTTTGTTATCATGTTTTTTCATTTCATTTGACTTGTTGTATCAACCCCCTCATAGTTAAGAACCCATTTTGGAAATATTAAGCTGATATTATTTTATCGAGATATTTTCTGCCATTCTTCAAAAATATTTACAATCAAAACCTTCGTATTTTTAGCCAACTTTTTTCAAAGCATTTTTAGTTATAAAAAAAACAACCGATTTCTTATCGCAGGAAACGAAACTCTCTTCCCCTTTTTCCGCTGATAAGAATTTTTATATTTTTCCCCTCGTATTTTTATGCTATCAAGTGTTTTTTTTTTTTTTTATTTTTTTTTTAATATAATTTTTTGTGTCTATGAAGCGTTTTATCTTTTCGAACTTTTGTTTATTTAACCAATTTTTTTTATCAAGTTTACCAACTGACGCATTATCGATTGTCATCAACTTCATGAGCCTCGTTGCCAACATTATTATCTCGTTAGTACTGTCATTGTTGGGGTTTTTTAGCGCTTAATTTATATGTATGTATGTATAAACAAATGTGTTCTTTTGTTTTATTTATTTAACTGTTGATATTGTTTTTTAGTTTTACAGTTACGAGTACTATTCGTATCTAGTAATTCTTCAGAAATATTCGTTAGTTTTTGAGTGACTAATAAAGTAAGCAATACTGTACTAATATTGGTATGTTAAACAACAAGTGTTTTTTTTTTTTTTTTTTTTTTTTTTTTTTTTTTTTTTTGAGGGGTATCTATGGGGTTTTGGTTCTAGATGGTACTAGAAAATTTCGTTTTTTTTTAAATATGTATGGGGTTGTTTACTTAAGTACAGTAAAATAGTTGTAGAAAGTTTCAGAGGATTAAGATAAAAGTATACATAAAATGAAAAAAAAATTGTTTATTAATGTGAAAGAAATACGAGTATTAACAAAACAGTGATGGCCGTATTCCCAATTTCTTGGCACGTTTGATTAGGTAAGACCCAATTATGCTATAAAATGTTATCTCTGCTAATACAAACTAGGGTGTTACCGATACCGATATATCGGCGATACTTCAGGTTTGCTATCTTGGTATCGGCAATATTTTGCTGTCGATACGACGCTACTTTTTAGAAGTTTTTCTTGAGTTTTGAAACAATTTAATTTTTAATGCTTATTTTTTGCATAAGAACTAAGACAATAACACATTAAAAAGCAAAGCATATAATCAAAACAAATTAATGAACTTGTTTCCTTAAAGTCTTAAGCTGGAGATCCACACCACGCGTTCTATGCGTTTGATACTTTCTTGACCTTTTTTCCACACGCATGCGACGCAAGAAAAAAAGTCATCCTACTTCATGCTTTCGATACGTGTATATGCATTATACGCATTAGCTGTGTAACATTTCAATACAATTTAACACTGATTCTGCTTATTTGACAGATGCTAACATGCATTATATATATTGTTATAAATTGCATCACTTAAATAAATATTTATACTATTTGTTTTAAATTAAAGATTTTCAAAATGCACCTTACCTACACCTAAAAGAACTTACTCACGTTCTACCCACGACAGTAAAAATTACACCAAATTCTGGCAATTACCCTCAAAGTGGCAACGTTGCATGGTGTAGTCCTCCAGATTCAGCCCTTTTGCTTTGCACTATAGTAGTGAAATATTTTCTCATTGCGAAATCTGATATGTATTTGTACGTTTGCTTACTTTTATCAATGTATGTGAGAATAAAAATAATTTTTCTGATAAGTTTCAGTTACTTCAAAGAGACTACAAAATCCATAAGCAACGCCACTGCTACATTGTCTGAGGCTATTCCGCTAGTTAACAGTCTTAAGGGGTATGTACACGGTCAAAATGCTTGTCATGCCGGCGAATTCACTCGTGTACTCTGCTGGACGTAATATTCGCCGTCATATCTAAATGTTTGATTTTCCATCCAGCATCGTCGGTGGCACACATACAACCCCATTTTCACTAATACTACCATAGCGCATGAAATAGAAATGCTTGACCGTGTACAGACCCCTTTAGGCTGGGTTTTTGAGATTTCAGTTAAACTAGGTTTAGTTAATCTGAAAATAGACTTCTGCCGTCAATAAAAATTTTATTTACAAAATTTCGAAGGAACAGCTTAGTTTTGCTTAAAATGTTGGTTTTAAATGAGCTAAAAAAAAAAAAATCACATTTCGCCGGAAAAAATCCGAGTTTCAGAGTACGTTAAACTAGATTTAAACTCAATCCACAACCCAAAAACCCGGCCTTAGAGCATTATTAGAAAGTATAATAAATGAATAAACAGAGATGGAGAATAGTTCAGGGTCCCAAAAATCTGCGAATAATTAAGCATTACCTCTGAATGAAAGATTTAAGGATTTAGAGAATAATAAAACCTATTGTTTAGCTTTAGTTATTGACCACCGATATAAACATTGAATATTTCAAAATAATCGACTTCAATCACATAGAAAAAACGTCCTATTAAGCTGCTTGAAATGGCTCTGCATTCTGAAATTGTTTAGGACACGATCACCCCTACACTTATTAAAATATCTGATAAGTCTACGAGAATTGGTCTTTATAGCGTTTGTGAAAAAATTATAAGAGAATCCGAGAAGAAAGTGGTTTAGTTAAAGAAGAAGCCGAAAATACCAAAGATCTCTTGATTTGCCGATCCGCTTGTTTACTGAAAGATAATTTTCCACTGCAGGCCTGTTTCAAACGGATTTGCGAAATCGTCTATCTTCGTAAAAGTGGAGAATACTGTGTTTTTCAAACATTTTTATCTTACACGGCTTTTTTGTATATTTTTGTATATTGTATATTGTTAATTTTGCCATGAATTCAAATTTAATTTGCTGTTTGTTAAATCTTATTAATATCAATTTCAATATTGATACTAGTTTTATTCGCTGTAATTTTCTATAATTAAAATATTATAAAAGAGTTTTGTTTATTTTGACTTCAATTCGGTATCGTATCGGCAAAAAAGTGTATCGTTACACCCCTAATACAAGCACAGGAAAAGAATTAAATATTCCTAAAGGTAAAATATTTTGTTGTTATTTTTAAACTATTGCTGGTTAAAAATCCTAACATTAAAACCACAACGGATTTCAAAGTTTATTTCAAAAATATTTTAAATATTTAATAAATGTAAAAATACAACTACAATTAAAAAGTAAATTAAAAAATAGTATACACCCCTTCATATAAGCATAAAAGTGAATTGCAAAGATAAGATTAGTCTATAGAAAAACTATTTAACAAGTCAATTTTTTCCAATAATTATTGTTATTTCTTAAGTATGACTCAGGTTTTTGTTTATAATGTAAAATTATTTCTATCAATTTTAAACTTAAAATATGTATTTACTGGTAGTACGTGAAGAAAATCAATATTTAAACAATTTATTTACTAATAATTAAAAAATATTGTATTTTTGTTGTAAAGGTTAAACAAATGATTTAATTATAATTTTTAGTAAGAAATTTTATTAAGTTATTTATAAAAAAATTTCTGTGTTTTTTTGCTTTAATTTTTATCTTAACACTTTATAATCTTATCTTAAAAAAAATATTTCGTTTTACCGGCGGCAGATAAATACAAAAAGTTGATTAACACTGAGACTCATTCAACAAAAATTCACTTTTGTTAAAATAAAAGAATCCTAAAAACGCAAACGGAGGCGAACAAAAATTAATCCACAAAAAGTTTAAATATATTTTCATAATTCAAAATGGCTACAGAGCTTTGGTACTAGCTAATTAAAAGACTTTTTTGTTTATACTTTGAAAATAAAGCCATATCGAAAACAGAAAATAAAAACAAAATTTTCTGTGGGTTTATACAGGTGACTGCATCAGAGAGGGTTATGCTAGGCTGTCCCTTTTCATGTAGGTATATGTATTCTAAATGTCAAATTTCACACAAAAAAAATTGACAACCAGCATAACTCTCTTTCTCTCTCTACATAGCTCTCTGCCAGTGTTGCCAGGTAAGGGGATTTATCCCCAAATTGGGAATATCAACATTAATTTGGAGACAGATTTTCGAGAGCGGGGATTTGAGAATTTTTGCAAAATGTAGGAATTGTATATACTTTATTTAGTTAAATTATTAAAAAAAAATATAAATGTTTACAATTATTTAAAGGTTTTAATTTGATAAACATATGCTGCAAGAGGATTTTGTACAATTGTAAAGTTAAACACGATTTTGAGCTGTAATTTCTACAACCGTTTTAGAACCGCATTTAAATTTTCTGTTTTTAGAACATTGTTATTTTCTTTTTAAAATTTTAGAACTATTTCTTGATCCTCGTTTAATTGCTTAAGTTTTGAACAACTTTTTTATAAGGGTGATCGAATATCAGAACTACTTTCGACAAACGAGCTAAAAATTCGAATTTTGAAAATAATTTTATCCTTTATAACTCAAGTTTTTTAGAAACTTTATGACATGAAATGGGAGCAAATTTGTTAACATTTTTATCACTTATAAAAAATTGATTTTGAGTTTACAAATACGAAATCGTATTTGACTTGTAAGCTAAAAATTTAAGAACGTAAAGAACAGAAAATTGTGCTCACCTTTTGCTTACACCAATTGCCGATGTTCTTACAAAAACGCAATTTTCTTTGAGAAAATAAAATGTTATAGGACGTTCAGTACAACCATCTTTGATCACTTATTATTTATGTCAAAAATCAACAATGTCAATATTTGAAATGAAAACATTGTGATTTTTAAAACTATAAATTTAATTAGAGTTTAAATTGTTTGTTCCAAATTTTTTATTAACTTTAAAAATTGGGGATTTATGTTTTAAAATGGGGTTTTTTTTGGTGACTTCAAAATTTTAATTGGGTATCTGAGTCAAAATTTGTCTGGCAACACTACATGCGGCTAACCAGTTACCAACCCCCACGTCATGTAAAAATTTTCTTTTTTTTTAAGTTAAGAAAAAGTTTGGTGTTTGGCGAAAGTTTAGCTGAATGCCGAGCATTAACCCAACATAGCTTTTTGCCGAAGTGGAATACCGAACGTGAACGTTCGATCCTACTCGAATCAAAGGTTATAAACAGTTTAATTGAATTGATGAAATAATTCTCGTCTAGAAAGTAGCCAAGTCGTTACAAACAGTTTAATTGATCTGATAAAGCTGACAATTCCACACAAGAAGTTATTTTACATAAATATGATTAGAGAGTTATATTTTTATGTAAAAATTTCATTTGTTTTCTGCTATATAAAAATATTATTTTAAATAAAACATGTCCAATAATATTAACGATGACTGTACTAAACATCTTACAAATAATGTGATAAATTTTCTTCATTTGTAAATTAATTTTTTAACTCTACAAAATTTGTTTTTAAACTTTTAACACTGACCTGAATGATACTTTTTATAAGATAAATATTTTATATAGTATTTTTTGTTTCTACTGCAACAATTATAATCTGTATTAAAGTTTGTTTTTTTTTGTTACAGTGGCAAACTGGTGTTTAACATGGCGCACCACTGTCTTGATTTGTTAAATGCTGAATCTGAAACTGGCTGACTGAAACTGACTTGACTTTATAATGCATATGACCTCTTACATGTTAAATGTTTTCGTTAAATTATTTAACTTCCTTTTGATTTAATTTTGTATTTTATTCTTTTAAGTTTTCATATTATGATTGTCTGTGAAAAGTATTAACAAATGCAGAGAGGGAGTTTAGAAGCAAAAAAAAAAAAGGTTTCGTAGATCCATTTGACTACTAAATTGTTTTTGAAGGCAATAAAAAAAATATTTAGTTTACACTCGAAAAATGTGTAATAAATAAATTAAGTGCATTTGGTTCAAAAGTGGAGATTTATGTTTTGTTAAAAGGATGTAAATTGAAATTCGTTTAATAAAATTGTATACAAAAGGATTTATTTAAAAAGCACCACCCCCTCCCAACCCCGTTTAAATGAGTAATTTAATTAAAAAGATAAATTCGGAAAAGTTTAATTTATTAAGGACAATCTGTTGACAAGAAACGTTGAATGCACAAGTTCAATTAAGGACAAATCACATTGATTAAAAATTCACATCTTTAATTGTTATACATTAGAATAATATTTTTCTTATATTAAAAACAATGTAAAGTTCAATTGCTTTAAATAAATTTAAAAAAATTATTAATGTAATTAACTACAAAAGCAAAATTCGTAATTTAAAAGCGAATATAGAACGTTTTACTTATACAGGGCAAATACATAAATTACATTGTTATATTGTAATTTTCCTTAACCCTTGTTCAAATATGTACCATTTTCTAATTTTTTACGTTTGAAAATATATTTAATTTCAATTATTATTATTATCCAGCCTCTTCACAGAACGAAAAAAACGTTCTAAAATTGTCAACTAATGGTAAACGAATGACAACGAATCGAAAGAATAAGAACAATTTACTGTCAAAATGAGAACAATTGTGAACAAAATGACAACCAGGCGTTTTTGAAATGTTTACTTCATCCATTGCCAATTTGACAATCTTATTTTTGTAAGGGAATGATGCCAATTTTTGGTATTTTTCCACTAGATTCTTCTCTCTGCGTACATTTAACATCCTATGGTATGTACCGATTTAGTTGAGATCAAAAAGATGAAAAGTCGCAAAATCCCTTTCGGAATATGCTCTGAAATTTTGTGGACGTAAGCATAAATAACTATCCAAGTTACCAGATAACTTTCATGAACCTTTTTTAAAAGAATATCAGGTATGCGATGAATTTTGATCGTTCTCAAAATGATCGTTTTTAAAGGTCTGATAAATTTCAAGCGATTTTAATATGCGTTTCTTCTTAAAGTGTTAATTTTGTTTTTTAATGCAGTTCAATTAAAATGTATGTATAATATAAAATTGAAATGAATATATACAGAAAATAAGAGAATAACGTCTAAGAAATAAATGTTCAAAGATACTAAAAACGATATTTAAAATCGATTTACATCACGTACTTTTATATAAGGGTTTAAGATATGGTTGGGATTATGGTTACTCGGTAAGTTCAAAAAATAGAATAATCGAATAAAATTAATAGATAATCATATTTATGAATGATTCAAAACTTACCTTTTTATTCGAGATTTTTTTCAATTTTTAAATTTGTTTGCTACACAAAAATTATGTTTATTGCTTTTTATTTTGCTTTGTAAAGTATTTTTGCAATTTAATTTTTTTTCGTTTCCTTAAAATGTAACAAAAACAATTATGCAATTCTTAAAATGAAATTTTGTAGAAATTATAAAGTATTGTTTTTACAATTAACAGCACCAGTAGTTATTCACCTTACGAAAGGGGTTTTTTAAATCATTTTTTTATAGGTATGTTTTATTAATAATAAATAAGTACATAAAGAAATGTTATTGTAGTAATTGTTTTTTTCTTCTTATTAATTATAATTATAAATATAATAACACTAAACAACACTTGAATATAAAATAAATTCTATATTGTAATGAAAAAAAGTTACTTGAACTGAGCCGTTAAATTGTTGTTGAATCAGCTTTTTTTAATTTTTGTTGAGACTAAAGTGCTAAACCGTAAAACAAATAAACAGACTCAAAAGCAGCAACAAAACGACAAAAAAAATGCCAACACTTTTGAGACGGTGTCAAATAACCGTAAAATAAAGCAAACTTAAAAAATGTATAATGTACAGAATATTTGCGTAAAATATTTTTTAAGTATTTTTTTTTTTTTTTATTTAAGAACACGAGTTTTTAGATAAGTTTACTTTTTTTTGAAGACAACTGAGAAAAACGCGCGTTTTTTTTTAAATTAAAAACACGTTGTTAACGTTGGCTCTTGTGATCGACGAATGACAAAACTAACCTGTAGCTCAGCTCTAGCAACCCTGCGACCAAAGCATTTTTACTTTGCTTGTATAGTACAAAATACAACAAAAACAAGCGACAGTATACATCACAAGCCAATATTCTTCTATTATATCACCACTAATGTGTAGAGTGCAAGGCATTCAAATCCACATTCATATTTATTTACATGATAGTCAGTAGTACTCTTACATACTCAAGTACTCACTTACTCTTTCTCACGTTTATCAATGTACTATATGTATGTATATGACGGTTATTCATATGCAAATAGTCTTGATAGTATTTGTAAGAGTGATAAAAGTAAAGGTGTTAGTTCATTTGTGTGTGTTTGTCATTTAATTATAAATGTATTAGTTCTACACCAATAGAAATAATTGTAACAGTTGTAGCTTTAAAAAAGACGATTGCGTCGTGTTTTGTTTCGTGTAGAAATGTTGGAAAAGCGAAAAACTGCCACGCCGGCGGAATCACATCATTAGGGCTTACATTATAGAATATAGGAAATTAAAATTTTTAAAAGAACTTATTATTGTGATTAGTAAAATGAGATAAAAGTCGTTATACCTAACTTATATTTCTTGTGAGAACATTTTGACTTTTATGCCGAATTTTGTCATTTTAGTCGTTTCCTGGATAGCTAAAACAGACAAATCGTTTTCTTCGTGGTATACATGTTGTACAGTAAATGTGCCAGTTTTTGAGCACTTTTTCTATTTATGATCGAAGACAGTTATATAAGAAACTCGAAAAGACCGACATGTTTAAGTTCGTCAAGAAAATTTCTCGCTGTTCTATTTTTTGTAAACAATTTTTTATTTCAGCAAAATCAATTATGACAATGCCATTCAAAATATGGGACATTAACACCTCTGAACTATTTTCGACAATATTCAGAAAACTTCGATATAAGTAAGTGGAATCGTACTAACTGAATTGATTAAAACTGGTAGCTGACAGACAGTAAAATGTATGGGTTACAAAGGGGGAATGCTAAAAGTTTCCATTCGCTGCTAGGGCAAGGCCTTGACTATAAGCTAGATGCTTTCGATCCAAGTAGAACTGATTAAGTCGAATCAAATTGATGTTAGGCAGAGCCAGATAATGAAAGTATCCGAAAACTTTTCATCTGTTGTTTTTACAGGTATAGTATTTGACAGGTATGGTAACATGTCAGCAGGTATTGTTATTGTAGAATGCCAGCATTAACAAATTTCGCAAGCATAACTTTTTGCAGTGATAAATTATATGTAAAATGAATACATAAGCAATTTCCAAGTTAATGCACTAATTAAGTAATTTTCCACAATAAAATTACTAAAGGGGTTTATGCCCGTAATTTCTAACGTTGAAATTACCAAAATAGTTTTACCGGATAGGTAAAGATCTTATTGTAGAAATTACGGGCATTAGTGCTTAAACTAATTTGATCTGTTTAACCAACTGCTTTGGAATTGGAACAAAAGTATCTGAGATATTTCCCGTATTTCGAGTTTCAATCGAGTTTTCTTTTAAGTAGATTAACTATTTAATGATTTTATTCTTTAACTTCACAGATATTGGTAAATATTTATTGAATATTTTTCTAGCGTTCTTTATTATATCGACAAAACAAATGTTAATTAATAAGTATGCCATCATGTTTGTAACACCTTCAATTTTTTTTCTCATGTATTGAAAATGTGCTTTTATTTATTTTTTGAAGACTGGTATCCTTTTGTCGAAAACAGATTTTGTATTTAAATTCAATTTGCTCATAATCAATCGAAATGAAACAAGATCCTCTTCTGTTACTCACATCTACGATTGCGTTTGTTAAAAGAAATATAAAATTATAAATCTGCATGAACTAGTAGTTGTTTGTTAGAATTATCGCAAAGTTTATTCAATCAGTGGCAGATCGTTGATTGTGGTCAGTTTATTTGTTCAACTTTTTCAACAAAAAAAGGCTTTATTGATTCTAAGAAAATTATTAATAAATTGTACAATATTGTAAGCACAGCAATTTTTTGTGGTAAGAGGACTCCTTATCAAATTGTTTGTATATCGTTTCATTCAAAAAGTTAATCTTTTGTATAATAACCGGCCGTTTAAGAAGGGTTATGTTTTTCGTGCGTATCTTGTGTGTATGTATGTAAATTTCTTTCGAAACGGCTAGATGGATATCGACATTAATTCCCCTATTCATAAAAAATATTTTAGGTTTATAGCAGGTTTATGAAACGAATTTTCTATGAAAAATTGTTTAATAAACCTTTTATTAGTCAAAAATATTTTTTATGTATATGGGGGTTAATGTTTCGTTATATTCACCTTAAGTGTCCTTATGTAGGCGTTAAAAAACCAAAATGGCGGGGCTTTGGCTCAAAATATAGTAGTAATACTTTAAAACAATTAAATAAAACCTATAGGTTGGGGTATTTAAATGAAGGAAACTGAAAGGGGTTTACATATAATTTATATGTTTAAGTTTAATTAGAAATAATAAATTGATTTTTAATATTTTTGATAACTGTCTGGCACCTCTGAAAAAAATGATTTGATTGCATTGATCTTCTTTGTTCAGAAGATTTACTCTCTGTCCCTCTGTTTCAAACGACAGTTTCTTTCGCTTAACTTACATTTAAAAGAAAACAATATTTAACAATTTGTTTTTGTTTTAAACGTAAGTACAGCGAAATCGGAGGCAGTGTTACAAAAACTTAGTGACCAAAAATAGCTTAAGTTACGGAAAACAACGGCTAAAAATTTGCTAAATATTTTTTAAATAAAAACACATTACAATTTAATAACAAAAAAAAATTATTCATTAAAAGTTTTTTACAATGATATTGTAAATTGAGATCAATTTGTAACTTAAAAATAAACGAAAACGAAATATTTTTTAGAATTTAAAAAATGAAATTATCGATAAATTCGATGTCGTTATTGTTCATCTCATAAATATTAAATATTATGGAGGTAAATCGTAATCACGACAACATTTACCCAGCCTTTTGACTCCAAATCTGCAAATCTCCAAAAAAAAAAAAAAAAAATATTTTATTGTTATGGTAAAAAATATATTAAATCCAATTGACGGTTGCTTAATGTAACATATTTCTCAAATCGCTTTTAACGATGTTTACTTGGCTAAATACCCTCCTCTCTATTTCAGCACTAGACCATGGAAGTGAGAGTAACTTTAAAGGAAATTCCAAAATTTTTTAAAAATTATTGTTGCCACCTGCACACAATACACTATTGCATTTTTTGATGCTAAGAGATGTTGCTTTGTTGCTTATTTTTTTGGTAAAAAAATTATCGATTTTCAACATTTCTAAAAGTTGTGATTTAAATTAAACGCGTTTTAATTGTTAAAGATTATTATTTGACTAATAGCAATTTTATACTACATTTTTATAAGAAAATAAATATTATTTTGAAAAAAAAAACGGAAACAATTTTTATGGCTAAACAAGTTGGAAAATGTCAAAAAAAAATGGCTAATGGCTAAACTCATTTTTAATGGCTAAATAAGGTGAAAAATGGGTAATTCTAGCCACTAAATGGCTTAATTGGCAACACTGATCGAGGGACAGACAGCTACTTTCTACCATATTACAAAGAAAAATATATGTATCTGCATCGATCAAAACAAATGATATTAAACGGGGAAAGTCTTGACTATAAGGCAAAACTTTCCGCCCATTATTTTCAAAATAGTTTTGCAACACGTGGCCAAACGTTATCATATCGTACGGGCGTTTTTCGGCCAATGCTAGTTCTAAAGAAGTGAAATAATTTTGGTTCAAATAAATTTGAATTTTTTTAGACCGACTTGAGTAAATTAAAATGGTTTCCTTCTAGTCTCACCAAATACAGAACATTACCTGGACACCATGGATATTCAACGTGTTTCGGCTTCAACTCGTGAAATTTTCTTCCTTTGGAATAAATCAATATGCTGCACTGCTCAAACTGATAAAGTAACACAAAACTTCCCACAAGTTTACGTTTTACTCGAAGCAACAAAATAGATATGCAATCTGCTGTGAAACTTGCAGTTTTCAGTTAAAAACTCAATAAAATAAAAGTATATTTTGTCCTTATTTTTACAACTGAACTTTTGTAAGTACCACGGTAATACAAAAATTAAGCAAAAATGTGTGAAGGGTTTCTTATATAGCGATTCCACTTTATTTGACTCGATAAATTACGAAACTACTTAAAAGGATTAAGGATGGCAATCAAGTCTAAGTTGCGTAGCTTTTGTTTGCAACGTTGGGTTTCCATCCATAATCGGTATATAAAACTTCTCTCGATCACTTCGAATATATAAAATAACAGCAATTTTAGAATTGCAATCTTTTAAAATACTAAGGCCCTAATCATGTTAAACGCAACGCAACGCCAAAGATTACATTGAAAGCAAAAACAAAATCATAAATATTTTGTAATTTTGTTGTTGCGTTCTACAAAAACTCACATTGCGTTTTAAAATTTCAAACGCTGCATAGCTTGTGGCGTTGAAAGATTTAAAACGGTACATTAATTTCTGTATAAAGCAGCAACAATTATTTTTGTTTTCAATGTTATTCTTTAGCGTTGCGTTTTACATGATTAAGGCCTAAGTTTGTTGTTATTAACTGACCTAAAAAATTCTTTGTTTATTCGTAACATTAACTTTGTGTCTCTAACACAAAAGTACAGTACATTTCGTTATACAATATTTTTATCAGCTCTAGTTTTCGCGATAAAACGATAATTTGAGAAGACTTTGCTCTGTTTAATAAAATACAACTTTCAAAATTCAACAACAAAATTTTCTTTACGATGTGCAAACATTGGCGCATATTCAGAAATCATAACTTACTGCCTGTTCATCGTTTTCGAACGTTAACGTTCGCATAGAATATTACATTTAAAACAAAAACAATTTTGAAAATGTTATTGTAGTTTTAAATAAAACATTCGTAATCGATGAACAGGCATTTAATTTGGAACTTATAAAACAGAAGCTAAAAAATAGTTCGTAGATAGTTGTAGATCTTATTCACAATTCAGAACTAGCGTAACAACTGCTTTCAGCTGATAGAGGCATATTGGCATGTAGAGCAAACAAAATGTCGATGCTTCTCTTCAAAAAACTTGCTTGGTGTTGTATTTTTATTTTTTAGGAATTCTTAAAAACAAAAAAAATCAATTTTTTTTATAAAATTTGTATTTCATCGTTCCAAATAATTGAAGAAACAACTATGTATATTAAAAAAGAACACAATATTGCCTAAAGAGGCTTATACACGACAAAATGGATGCGCAATCAAGTGTTGTTGCTAATGGTTTGGTCGTGTATGGGCCTTTTGTGTGATTGTACGCTTTGGCGTAGCGATGTCAAACAGAGTTTGATATTTTGCTATTTGCATCAATTTTTTGTATTGTGTATGGTGCAATTAGCTCAGTTGGGTGCTGCCAGGAAACAAGGCATTTAAAACATTATTTGTTGCAACACAATTTGTTTCAATAACGTATTATTGCAACATTGCACTAAAAACTTTTTTATACGACTCTTCATAAAAAAACACGTGTTTTCTTTAATTTATGTATCAAAATAATAAATTCGGTTGGCGCAAGTTAAAAAAATCATCTGAACAAATTTTTTAATCAAATGAATATTGCACTAGTCTGCTTGTATAATATGTTGTTCGAGCACGATTCAATATCACTGGTTTGCGCCAGTAGGCCGAAGTAGTGTATGTCCGGTTTACTGTTTAACGAACGAATTAGATCTTAACATTTATGAAATTTGATAAAAAAAAAAAAAAAAAAAAAAACGCATTTTGATACTTAAACGCCCGTCACGCAGCAATTTCCCAACCGATTATGAGTTCTTGGTTTTAAAAAATAAAACTCACGGTTTGAAAACTACAAAAGAATTTTAAAATTGTGATAAAATAATGATTTTATCACAATTTATGATATGATTTTTTATGATTTTTTTAATTGGTAACTTGAGTATTACCTTTGTTTAAAACAAGTCAGAGTTTGTTTAAAACAAGACAGGAGTGGGCTCTATATTGTAAATACATATATGTATATTATTAACTAAGCTTCACAAAAACGAACGTCAGCATTAAAATTGGTTGCGGTTTAGTCCGACAATAAGAAAGTTTCATACTTTGAACTGGCTTGAGTAAAATATCATGATTCGTAACAGTTTTAGGCGAACTAAAATTATTTTTAGGAGGGTAATTTGTATTGGACCTATGGTAAATTATGGACCAATCATCCTGAAATTCAGAACACTTATTTCTGGTTTTACAAAAAATAAATTATATTACAATTCAATACAGCAGTGCCATTTGTTTTGATCGTTAACAGTGAATTTTACAAAATTGCACGATATTTTTTACGGTCATATCAATCTAGGTTGGAAGAAATTTTACCGCAATATTTATATCTGTTAAGGTTTTTATTTGTTTTTAGGCGTACTTAACTGTTTTCCGGGAGAAGGTTTAATATGGGGCCTAGAGTAAATTATAGACCGATCTTCAAAAAATTTTACAGTGTGATTTCTGGTCCTATAAAACTGTGACGTACCAAATTTTAGTAAAGCATTATTTATTACGGTTTTAGGCGTACTAAACTGTTTTCCGCGAGTAGAGTTTATATGGGCCTGTGGTCAGTTTTGGACCGATCTTCCCGAAATTTAACAATATGATTTGCAGTCGTATAATTCGTGTGAAATTTTATATCACTCCGTGCATTATTCCACCATTTATGTTAGCTTTGATATCAAAATTATCAATTTTTTAGGGTGGTGGTTCAAAATGTTGATTCATAGTTCTGATCCTAGTGAACCAATGTTGCTGGATTTCAATTCCAAACTGCCAAGGGGCCAGATTACATATACTCTATGGGGTCTTAAATGTATAATAAAAAAGTTTCACACGGAATGACAAACTTACTATACCCTCGTACACCACTAGTGATGGTGGAGGGTAAAAAAAATAGGAGTAAAGTGATCGAAAAAAATTGTTGGTATTTCCGTAATCTGCGGAATCTTACAACACAGAAGCGGCACATTAAAACTCCTACATTTTGTCTTGTGTCGCACAGTGTAATTAATAGTAATTGCTATTTTTATAGAACATTTATTAATTAATACTTTTTTAGGTAAAATAAAACACAACTTTCAAACAAAGTGGTACATTTTTGTTAAATTCTTCAGAGTTCTCTCTATCTAGTTAAAAAATTCTTATTTTCCAACTTCTATTAATATTTCTTTGTTTTATCTGTTTAAACAGCTTTTTAAATAAAAAAAACTAATTTTTATTTTTTGAATTTAAAACGTTTCCTACCATTCTTAGGGTTTCCCCATTGGAATCGCTAAAACCACAAAGTTGTAGCAAAACCGCGCTTGTTTTTGAATCTTAAATGTGTTGTATTTGTAAGTTTCTAAGCACAACAAACTCAGTGCTTCAAAATTTCTTTATCTGTGAAATAATTATGTAAATTATTTAAAAAAAAAGTCTTTAAGCTCCAAATAGCTTCTGTTAAACTCAATTAAGCAATTTATAAATAAGAGAATTAACTTTTTATTTAAAAACCATTTTTGGACATTTTTAATTAACCCTTATATGTCCCAGCAATATTCCTTATGTCCTAACTTTTGTTTTACCTTTTATATTGTAATATTTAATGTATCTCAATAGAGTATAAAGTTAGAAAGGTTTGTTTTGCAATGGGACATAAGGGTACCTTCTTCTTGGCTTTGCACTTTCATGGAATATAGATGCAAACAGTACCTAAAGCGTTTCTGTGGCTTAATTTGCAGATCTTCAAAGACTTTCTAGGCCAGAAAATCAAAATTACCACAAGTCTTAAGGTACCCACACACGGAGGCACTAGTAGATACGCAGCTGTGTATCTTGTTTGTAATTTTTAAATCGCGGTTCTAACAATCTCAAAACCTTTAGTCTTTTAGCTTTTATATATATTTTTGATATTGAGTTGTAGCTTTTATTTCAAAAGGGTGCAAAAATAACTTAAATTGATTTAAAATGATAAAACGGCTGAATTAAAAACGTGCATAAAAAGTCGCTAGAGGTTAAAAAAAAATGTAAAATTGGAACTTTCACAATGGCAACGCTGCGTGTATTTAGTTAGCACCGTTCTCTTGACGTTGCACTTTTGAGGAGAAATAGGAGCCCCTAAAATTGGCAGATCTTATAAAGATTTCGGGCGACCTGAATCTAACTTGGTACCATTGTAATCTTAGGCTCTGCTTAAATCGTGAGAAGGGAGAATAATGAATAAGGGGTTTATTTTACTCCTAACATAACTGACAAATGTCGATGTGTCAAATTTCGATATGTATGAGGAGCATTATAATGGTACAGTTATTAATTCAGCGTGCCAAGAAAGGACTTGAAAATGCCTGAACTCCTAACAATTGCGGCGGATCAAAACTATTTCGTAATCAGTGACCCCTAGCAAGTAAGATAAGGCCTGGATAGATGTCTTATCACAAGGAGATCTATTAGAGGCTGATATTAACGTGTAATGGAGTTTGGATTCCAGGCACATAACAGCTGTATGAAGCTTCTATACAACAGCAGCTGTTTTTCTAAAGGATTTTTTATAACATCTGTGGTAACTCTTAAAAATAACTCTAAACCAATTTAGTACTTTTCCTCTAAAGGCATTTAAAGACCAGACTAAGAATAAACAGTAGTTTTATAAGAAGGAATTAAAAAAAAAGTAAATATCAAAATAAGTTATAGAAAGCACTTTAGACAATTTTTAAACCGTCCAACGAAAATTATTTCTTAGAATAGCAAACCCTAAAGAAACCCGAAACAGATACCAGGTTTAAAATAAAAAAAAATTGTTTGTTTAATTTAATTTTGTTCATTATAATTTGTGAAATATAGGACTAAGTCAAACTTAAATACATATTTAAATACATTTATCAGTTGGAATGAAATGTAAATAAACACACAACAAATACAAACAAAAAAGAAAGCAAACGCACACATTTAAACGATTTGAGTTGAAATGGAGAGAAACAAAAATAAATAAACGGAATAAATTCAACAAAAAAAATTATTAAAGATATTAATGTATTTGATCAAAGTGAGAGTCATGAAAAACAAATACAACAAAATACCGGCTTTAATATTTAGACACGTAAGTACACACAGATGTATGTACATGAACGCACATACAAATGTTTAGCCAATGATATGGGTGTCCCGATGAGAACTTTTTGTACGAGTACAAATAGTTTCCATGTATCTGTGTGCATTTGTTTGCACTCTTTATCTAAGGAAAATTACGAGTTGGTGTAGTTTAACGCGGTTTAATCTATTTTTGTATACCCTTCACAACAGGTGGAAATGGTAGAAATAAGTTCGTCGTTCCGTTTGTGATTTCTACATTATCAATCTAAGACTCTATTAACCCATTAGTGCATGAAGTTCCCTGGCGCTATACTTACCTTTTTTTTTAATCATTATGCATTGAAATAAGTCTAATAAAGTAGTTTTAATTTGATTTATTAAAAAAAATGTGTTTTGGGGGTTTTGGGGACCGTCCCTTATAAGGGACACTATGCAGTATGGGCATTTGAAGTGTGATATTGCTTGAAGCATTCTTTCGGATGAAGCCCTTTCTCGCACTTAGTACATAAAAAGTTTGACTTCTTTCCGCAATAGGCACATCTCTTATCCGTATTCGAGTACTCAATCATATGGTTTTTTCCATCGTAGCGCGCATCAGGGTTGATGCTGGTTCTACTCGATCCTCTTGAGGACGGCATTCCGTATCTCTCTAGATACGAAATGGCTATGTACCTGCGAAAAATTAGCAGAGTGCCACAATTTGGGTCGTTCGGATGAACTTTCCGCATAAGGATCCATGCGTTTACGATCGATGCGTCCAACAAATATGCAAATATGGGCCACCACCACTTACGCTGTCTAATCCTAGACCGGTACACAGCCACCATCTGGTCCATTTTATCAACGCCTCCCATGCCTTGATTATAGCGCTGAAGAAGTTTCGGCTGTGGTATCTGTATCGCACCTTGCCCTCTCGCGTAGCGCTTGCACGTCCCGATATCGTTGGTATCAAAGTTGGAGCCAATGGTCACCACATTATTATCTTTGTCACCTCCTACTCCATATCCTTGTGGGACGCTCTCTGCATTTTTGCCCATATACACATCGAACTGAAGCATATATCCATTTCTGGATTTCAGAGCCCAGTTTTTGAATCCAAATCGAATGGGCTTACCACGGATATACTGTTTAGCATAGTGCCTACCATAATACGGTATCATGCTCTCATCAATGGAGAGATTCTCGTCCATTCCACCATGCTTTAGAAACGCCTCGTTCAGGTGAGTAATTAGTGGCCTAATTTTGTAAAGCCGATCGGTACCCTGGGCTTGCGTGTTGTCATTCAGATGGAAATTATTTATTTAGAATTTTTTCAAATCGATTCAGCCTCATGCTGTTCGCTAGCAATCTTGGCGAATCAGATTTCTCCGACCAATACAAACGTTTGTTGGGGTATTTTGCGTACCCCGACATCAAAATACCGCCAATAAAAACTCTCGCCTCGTCCATACTCATTCTCAGGTCAACATTTTTCTGAAGAGCATATAAATTTGTCTGCTCAACACAAAAATTTATAATGCCTTCAGAAAAAAATAGCTCAAAGAAATCAGTAGGCGAACTGGCGGCTTGAGCTTCGGCACTCGGCGGTATTGTTTCGCATTCCGTTTGAATGTCGTACACCGGGTCCACTTTTCGCCAACGCAAGGCATTTCCCTTTAAAGGGACCTTATGCACTAATGGGTTAAGTATATCAATTTGAGAAGCCGCAGAACAAACCAAACTTTATGGCATTTTTTTTTTCTTTGGCTTTAAATCTTCTGGAAAAAATGTTGGTAGTATAATTTTATTTTAATGTATAATTTAATTTTCAAGCTTGAGGTCATATTTCTTATAAATTTTTTAAGGTTATTATAACCAAGATTTCAGCACTCCTTTGTTTGCCTTCTTCATTGTTATTTTCTTGATTATTTGAAAGATTTAACATATTAACCAAAATCTATATATGTAAAAACGTTTGTGCCGTATATAAGCTCCTAAAACTCAAGAACCGCTGAACCTATTGACACCAAACGTGGACAATAAATTATCTTAGTCGGGAGCTAGGTTTATCTTAAGTTTAATCCCGATAGGTGGCGCTGTTGTCGTAATATACATTTTTTTTATTTATGGTACGATTTGGCTAAAATTCATAAAATATATTTATTAAACAAAAATTTGTTTCCTCATATAGTTTTAACCCGGTAAGATAGCGCTGAGGTCAAGTTATTAACTTAATTCTCCAGTATTTAACTTTTTATTTTTATTATATTCAAAATTTTTTTATTTTTCGAATTTATTCTATGAGTTAAATTTCAGTTATGTATTTTATAAAGCTTTTGTAATAGTTCCATTCCTTAAATATTTAGGAGTGACTTTACAAATTAAGGAATGGAACTATTACAAAAAGCTTTATAAAATACATAACTGAAATTTAGCTTATAGAATAAATTCGAAAAATAAAAAAATGTTGAATATAATAAAGTAACTTATGAAAACGAAATAATTCCTAGATTCTTTTTATTTTTATTTAGAAAATCCTGAGCAGCGCCGGGACCATACAGCTAGTGTCATACAAAAATGTTTCAATTAGAGACAACCTAGACCAATTGTAGGGGAATTTAAGAAAAGATAAATTCACTGTTTATTGTTGTGGCTTTGTTGAAGCTTCGATGTTGTTACAAGTAAGACCTGAGTGTTTAAAATTCTTATTCACTTTATAGTCTTATTTGTATAATATTTTTAGCTTTTCTAAACTGTTTGGAAAAAGTTTCCTAACGAGCTGGCCTAAGCAACCAGCGAAATGTGCATAGAAACTAGCTTTCCCACAACAATAAATTTCAGTGTTTTTATCAATAATAAAAATTGGGAATTTAGCACGTCTTTAACAAATGAATTAATTACATTGCGGAACAGCCATTTTGCGGCCTGGAACTTTGTGTAATTTTTTTACTAATTTAAGGTCGCTGATTCCAAATCTATTATGATGCACCATTTTCATGTTATTTCAATATATGTGCTGAAAGTACCTTAATTTTGGACATAACGGTATATCTCTAAAACTGGAGCTGATAGAGAAAAATGAAGGTTAGATTTGGAATCAGCGACCTCAAATTAGTAAAAAAAAATTATACAAAGTTCCCGGCCGCAAAAAAAAGGTCAATTTTGTTCCGTAGTGTAATTAAAGGAAAAGAGGTTTTCCAATTCAAACCTAATCTATTGCAATATAAAGAAATTTTTAACTTCCGTTTCTATGTTTATAAATGAAATTGCTATAATTTTGTACTACATTTTTAGTATCTGACTTAAAATTAATTCTCGATGTTGTTGGTATATTTGTAATTTGTAAAATTTCTAGAAAAAATCTACGTTTTTTAGATTAGCACAATGCGTTGATAAAGCTGTTTTCTGTAATGAACTATTCCTATATTTTTAATCTGACTTATGTCCCGCTATCCTAGTTTTTAGTTTATTTTTCGTTGTACCAATATATACCTTATAACACTGTCCACTATCATTACCCCTACAAGGTATTCTATAAACAATATTTGACATTTCCATCCTCTTTTCTTTCATTTTAGTAAATAGTTAACCTACTGTGTTAAAAGATTTATGCGCTATTTTGTATATTTTTTTATCATACATACATATATACATATTTGATTTTTCTTATCTTTCCGAAAATTTTGGTATATATGTTACCGATTTATACATTTTCTGTTCTGTTATACTATTTTGGTTATTTATTCTACAATTATTATATTGTATTAATAAATCTGTTATTAATTGTTTAGGAAAACTATTATCCTTTAAAATATTCCAAATCTTCCTTTTATTTATATCATTTTCTTTCAGACAGCCTCACCTTAAAATATAGCGAGCTTTCTAATGTTTGGATTTGTTAAAAAGAAAAATTAAAAAAAGCTGAAGCTGTTTAAAATTGTATTGTCAGTGAAATTGATTCAAATAATGTTTCAAAACAAGTTTTGGCTTCCTTAAAGCAAAAGGTATAAATTTTTTGTTAATCGTTAAGGTGGTACAAGGTTCACGGAAAAATTAGGGATTTTTTTTATCAGCATGGTTTATACTGGGGATTGCTGTTCGGTTTTAACCGAAATTGAAACCGTGGTTTTTAATGCCTAAAACCCGAAACCGACAACCGACAAAAAAACGTCGGTTTTCAGCTTTTACCTTAAAAATATATTAATGCGTAAATAAATTGCCAATTATACATAACACTCGTACATCTCATAAAAAAAGTTTATACATCACAGCCGGCAACAATGACAAGGTGTTTCAAAAATTCTTAAAAATAAAAAAAGTACTGAAAAGGTCGTTCATCGGTTAAAAATTAAAGGATATTTAGTCGAAATCTTTATTTATCCAAAAGAATTTATTTAAATATTTAAATTTTTTTTGTGTATTTATGAATTTTTTTAAGAACTTTTTTTTTAGTATGGAAATAAAAAAAATGATAAAAATTTTAAAAATATGCATTAAAACCCAAAATATGCATTTTTACCAATATATGAAACAATATGCAAAAATAAATCGATGCCATTTTAACGCAAATTTAATGGTTCGGAAAAATAATTGGTCCACATCGTTCTTAGACTATCGACAAAAAACATGCAATACCAATAACATTTGGCAGCACATTAAACATTTTTTTAATTATTTTTTAACGTTTATTTAACAAATTAACTATAAATAAACAAATAGTCGGAATATAACTTAGTTATTATACACAGTCCTAAAAACGGGCTCTCAAGTATTTTCTATATGATATTACAATTTTTTGGATAATATATATTAATTCCTAATGATACGATTTATGTATTTTTATATAACTTGATGCAAAGAAAAATTTAAGAAAAAAAACCTTACTTGTATGCTTAAGAGAAATAAATCATTTTTTTTTAATTATTTTATTACACTAATTTTATTTCTGAAATTTCTAAACTAAAATCTGTGGGCTAATTCTGGCAGTCGTGATTGAATACTTTTTCGATTCGTAAGCAATTTATTTCTACTTCTTTTAGTCAATACAAAAAGAATCGATATTATTTTTTCAGTGTTGTAAAAACTAAATAAATGCTTTACAACACTGAAAAAATAATTTCGATTCGTTCGTTATCGACTGAAAGACATAGAAAAAAATTGCTTTCGAATCGAAAAAGTATTCGATCATGACTTCCAGAATTAGCAGCCTGGAGTTTGGAAACATAAATTATCAGAGCACCAGTCAAACACAACAGTATGTAAGATTTGTAATAAAAAGCGAACCGACTGGTTTCCTTTTAAACCCGAAGACCCGGTTTCACATTTTTACGGCTTTTAGCAAACCATAGTGTATACCCCATTTTGTTAGCCTCCTTGCGTGTTTTCATCGTCCGAATTAAGAAAAAAAATGCATTCGTTAGTTTTCGAGATATTCAGTTTTTTTTTACTTTTTATACTATTTCAAAAATCAAAACCCCAGCGTGCCTGCTTATGAAAAACTCTTAAATTCCAAACTTCAGCTATATCGATCCAAAACTCTGGCTGTAAAAAATGTTGGCCAAAAAAGTGTGTAGTGTATTAAAAGTCGTGTAATCTTTTGTAAGATTCTGCAATATTGCTAACTATGAGGAGCATGTATGTATTCTATGTGAAGAACATAAAGAAATTTATAAAACGAAGAAAAAAATATGTATTACAAAAATTAACTTATTCAAATTTCTACTTAATCAATTAATAATAATTTTGATTAATCTATTAATCGATTAATCTGAATAATTGATTAATCATAATTTTGATTAATTGAGAACGCACAGCCCTATTTGAAATTGGTTGTTGGTTGAAATTTGGTATCACAAAATTTTTAAGCCAAAATTGGGTATTTTTTCGAATGCTATTATATTATACTATTATCCGGACCATACTAAGTATAAGTACAACGTAGGTGCATAAGCGAGAGTTATCATTATTTTCCCATGTAAAGTCAAACTAATTTATTTGAATTTTGACGTTTGTTTTAATTTTTTCCTTATTTTCTTTTGTCTGACGTTATATGGGTTTTAAAATTGAGAACAAAATTTCTATTGACTATACCTTGTACTTATTCTACCATGGTCCGGATATAATACATACATACATACTCGTATGTACATATAAAAATAAACCAACTAAAGCAGAGAGTTGCTCGTAAAAACTATTTTTTCTCTCTCAAAAAAAAAGGAGACGGTGAGAAACATATACGAAAATCTGAATCGCTTATTTTTAGAACTTTATTTATAACATTTTTAGCCGCATTAATTATTATTCTCTTCGGATGTTTTTATTAACCATTTTTATTATTTTTCGAATGTGTTTAATGAATCGTATTTCAATTTATAAAGCTTTCTTGAAATAGTCCTATTCCTTCAATATTTCGCATACTTTTTGCTTAAGCCAATCTTTGGTTAACATTTAAGCTATAGAAATGTAGATATAATTAGAAATGGTTCTATACACCTCTAGAATATATAAGAAGACACATATACAATTTACTTCATTGCTAACCAAAGGATAGCTAAAGTAAAAAAACATGTAACATGAAGATACATTCTGAAAATGTCTGCAAAACAACTAAATTTAATATTTGAATTGCTTAAAAAAAACCTAAATAATAGTTATATTCAAATAGTCGATAGGTAACTTGTAGACACAAAAATCGCCAAAACGACGATGAATCGACAAATCTGGCAACCATGGATAGATTAGATTGTATGAGTTGAATTTGTATGCCTGTATTTACAAGTGTATTTTAATGTCGCTCTTGTTGTATTTGTTGTATCATTTAAGTTGTAAATGTTTAAATAACAAAGATAACCATTACTAATAAATAATATTCACATAAATACATACGTACATAATTAACAAAATGTTTTTCATTTTAAGAAAACAAAAAAAAAACAATTTTAGAACTTAATACACTAGATATGTATGTATTAGTGATGTTATAAATATCAATTTTTAATATTCGCGAATACGAAAAAAAATATTCGCCGAATACGAATGCGAATATCCAATCTGTAATTAAGGGCGACTCAATATATCAAATTTGCGAATATCCAATCTGTTTTTAGCGCGGCTCAATATATCAAATTTGATTGAAAATAATCTCCCGTTTGCATCGATAATAATAAATTATAAGAATAATGTCACACTACTTAATGTATTCAACATAGTTATGACATTCCGATGACTGAATTTGAAACTATCAACTTCGCACCTCCACTACTGAAGAATTTTTAATTGTTATACTTACCACGCCCAAGTGTTCTCTGAAGTACATATATTAAGGCTACAGAGAAAGCCAATTTTTCTTCTCGGTCAGATATTGCATACTTCACCGAAGACATTAGCACAACTCTTAAGCCTACTCCGCTGGAGCACTTATCGTAGATTGATTTAAGGGTAAAAAGTGAAAATAGAAGTTTTAGTAGTTTTTTCCAAATATGGGGTTTATTACAACTAAAATGTACAAAAAAAATGTAATTTCCAGAGAATCGCAAGGTTGACGTAAGTTATCCGCACTGCTGGGTAGTGGTTGATGTTATTCGCTCTGATGCAAAAAAAGGAATAGAAAATTACTGGTTACAAACACGAAGGCAAGTTGCGCCCTCGTAAAGTTAACGAAAGTTCGCTACAATTGACAATTGGAAAAATTGCGACGAGTATTAAAATTGCAGTGTGGCCAACTTACATCAAATTTACGATATTATTCGAGGTGAGTATAATTCATTTTTTAATTTTAATTTTAATTTTAACGGAACTAGATAATTAAAGTACTTCAAGCTTTCATTCATAATAATCATATAGTAAATTTAACGTTGATTTTAAATGTACAAAGGTAGTTTGTACAGCATTTTTATATATTGAAATTATTTTATTTATTAATCGGTTAACCGATTAATAACAAAATTAACCGATTAAACCAAAACCTCGGTTAATTAATCTAGCGATTAACCGATTAAAACATGCCCGAAATGCCCGATTAAATGAATACCCTAGTAATCAGACAATTGCTGCAAATGAAAGTTTATCTAGGTTAGGTTAGGTCGAAAGGAGGACGAAGCATCAGATGCAACGTCATATCTGTACGATATACACCTAGACCACTATCGGGCCTGTTGTGCGCTCAACATGGCATCGCTCCCGAGGAGTTTGAATCGGAATTCTACGAATGATTTGCAGTAGCAGTGGGAGTGTTTTAGCGTCTCGCTCTCCTTGCCACACGCTCTACACTCGTCAGATTCCGCCTGTCCAATTTCGTGTAGTAGTGCCCGTAGTCATGCATGACCAGTCAGGATACGCACTATCATACTAACTTCGGATTTACTCCCGTTGAGGAGGCTTTTTGCCCTCCCCTCGTCTGGGTTACCCCATAAAATCTTAGTGGTCCTACCCACAGTCCCACTGTTCAAATTGGCTTCTAGCCCACGTCTTCAAATCTGCCTTCGTTGCTCCAAACGGCTTCGCTTTCACCAGGTTAACTGCTTCGAGTTTTCTTCCCCCGATAGCGAGTGGCCCGGCACCCATACAATACAGATCCCACCGCCCGAGGAGAATTCGGTAATGACTTTCCTATAGTCTAATAAGGTCCTAGACCTAACCCTATTAACTGATAACGCCCTTACTGCCCTTTGGCTGTCGGTAAATATGTTAGCGTCCGCCCGCCTCATATTCGATTCAATTCATGTCACACATTCCGTAATAGCACGGACTGCCGCCTGGAAGCTTGTGCTGTGATCCGGAAGACGGTAGCATATCTCGGTTTCCGGGTTCTCAACATAGACCCATATGCCCGTTTTACTCCCCAGTATAGAGCCGTGTGTGTAGCAGCATATACCCACAGGCGTTTGCCCCAAAGTTCGACTCGCAGTTTCCGACAATTTCCGTCTCTGGTATTCGGTCGGGCATGTCCGATGAACGTGTATATCCAATCATTGTATCATAGTTTACCTACATTCATAAAATTATTACAGTAAATGATTGTGCGTTATTAAATTCGTTTCCCATACTGTAAAAAATTGAATCTAAATATAGTTATTTTACGAATAACTTTATTTTTTAACATTTATGTTTGTTATTCAAAAGCAAACTACCAACAAAATAATGTTTTCCGCACTTATATTGTTATGTAGTTTGATTTTTTGTTGGTTAAATTTTTACGGAATATGCTGTTATGTAAAATTCAGTTAAGATCCGTTTTTAAATAAATTTTTAGGTGTTTAAAATTAATTTTCTGTGGAATTTAGCTACATAATATTTTGAGTATAGGAATGCTTAAAATCAACTTGAGTAATTTTCATAAATTGTTGTTGTGGCGCCACAATACTTCTAATGTTTGTTTTTTTTTTACTTTATATTTTATTTCGCATTAAAAACAAAAGTTTTATTTTAATAGCCGAAATGGAGAAAAGATGTATTGCAGGGGTCAGTGAGCAAAGCTTAAAAGATTTTTATCAGATCGATGATGATTTACCAATTGAGAGATCACCTTTGGATTTACGCGTGCCATTGCAAGAACAAATTTCTGAAGTTCAAGAAATTTCTGATGACTCAACAGAGGAAATTGAACCTTCAGATCATCAAGATGCGAGAAACAACATCCTTACATATAAAGACGCTTTGGCGAAAGCGGAGGATTTTATAGCGTTTGTGAAATGCCAAGGTGATACAGAAGCTATGAATATACTTTCATCGCTGGACTTACATTTTCAAGATGTTATTGCCAAGACGAAAACACGTCAAACCAGGATGGAGGAATATTTATTGAAAAACGTAATATAGTACATACTCATAAAACATTTTAAACTTTTATTACATATAGAACTACATTTAATGATTTTTTGTTTTTAAACCCAATTGAATTGTTTATTTTTTTTAATAAAAGTATGTATCTTTAAATAAAAACAAACAATATAAGGCAAAGTTTTGTTGATTTAAGTTTGTAGTTTTCTCTTGGCCGGACAGCCCCCTTGTGCGGACACATTTCAACGGTCCCTTCGGTGTCCGCTCATGGGAGATTCCACTGTATATCCTTTGAATATGAATTTTAAATTATAAACACACATCGTAAAGGGCTCTAATATCTACTCAGTCGCCAGAGCAATTTAAATTTCACTGCATGAGCAACTCTTGCTTAATACTAACAAAACATTAACCTTCGGCAGAACGTCAAACTTTGGCCTAGAAACCGCCTAAATTAGTTTACAAAAAATAGCCACTAACTAGAATATTTAAGATCATCCTGTCTAAGAGCATTGCCACTATGTAATCCACGAATAGTCTTCACCAATAACCACTTAAAGTGCTTTAAATGTATAGGACTTAAGGCCAACATGTTTTAGATTAACGTGAGTAACTGCCTTTTTGACTAACTGCACGGAAATCTAAGCACTTAGTCAACATAATTCCTCTACTAACGTCCCCGTGTTTAGACACCTAGGCAAAGGTGATAATTTTAACAAAGGGATATCAGGAACTTACTTACGTAGCAACAACTTCCGCCAGTAGGACAAGCTTCATCTAAAGTTGGGGGGGGCAAAAATCAAACCCTAACACGCCATTTTTAAGATATTTTTCCCCGCGTGATTTCCAACCGCTCGTAGTACAGGGCTTATCTTATTTCCTACTACTGGTTCGAGTGGTAACCAAACGCAATCTTGGGAGGTCTGCCGATTTCAAACTAAAGAAAAGCTTCAGGAGTTAGCTGCGTTTATATCCCCCTTGAGAGCCAAATGAACTGACTCCCCATGGCTCTAACAAAAGAGGTGTTTTTTTTTATCGGATAGTGACAAGAGATAAAAATGGATTCGGTCGGGCATGTCCGGTGAACGTGTATATCCAATCATTGTATCATAGTTTACCTACATTCATAAAATTATTACAGTAAATGATTGTGCGTTATTAAATTCGTTTTCCATACTGTAAAAAATTGAATCTAAATATAGTTATTTTTCGAATAACTTTATTTTTTAACATTTATGTTTGTTATTCAAAAGCAAACTACCAACAAAATAATGTTTTCCGCACTTATATTGTTATGTAGTTTGATTTTTTGTTGGTTAAATTTTTACGGAATATGCTGTTATGTAAAATTCAGTTAAGATCCGTTTTTAAATAAATTTTTAGGTGTTTAAAATTAATTTTCTGTGGAATTTAGCTACATAATATTTTGAGTATAGGAATGCTTAAAATCAACTTGAGTAATTTTCATAAATTGTTGTTGTGGCGCCACAATACTTTTAATGTTTGTTTTTTTTTTACTTTATATTTTATTTCGCATTAAAGACAAAAGTTTTATTTAAAAAAAGTTTATATTTTTTTAATTTGATTTATTACACTTTTGTCATTTGAATTTTTTTTAATGTATTAACCAAATATTCGCTTGGATATGGCGAATTCGGATACGAATGTCGTAAAATAGACGAATATTCGGCGCTACGAATTTAAATATTCGTAACACCACTAGTATGGATATGAATTATTGCTATTGTGTTGGTGACATACATAAGTGCATATGAGTGGGAAAAAATTGTGTTTAACTTTTTTTATAAAGCGTTAATTAACTTTGCTCGATTTTATTTTTTGTTCTACCATTTTTTATTTAGTTTGTTATCAAATATTAAAAAATTGTATGTGTGTATGTACAGTGTCGGAAAAAATAATAGGGACACATAAAATGTATATATGGTGCTATTACTTTTTGATAATGAAACGGTTGGTTTTTAGGTTGTTTTTCATATTATCAATGTTAAACTAAAAATTGTTTTGCTTCAGCTGAAAATTTTTTTAATTTTGAGTTAATACCCTCTTGTTGATTAAGTGCGATATATTAAACTAAAACTATTCACATGTCTATAGAAAAAATTTTAACAAAAACAAGTAAGACTTCCATATTCGGCTATACCGAATCATTTATACACTTTACCATGGTGCGATAAGAACATAATGTCTTTAGATATAAATAAATCTATATTGTGCCACGCCCACTTCTCCAATCTCGTCTACATTTTGCTGGCTGGTGTGTACACCCAGAGAAAAAACATGTTTAAATATGGTCACCTCCAACAAAACTATTTTTAAAGACAATTTTAAACATATTTTTTTTTAATTTAACCATATTATTATCACCGACAACCATATTATGGTAAAATTATTCCACCATCAAGAAGCCACAACCATATTATGGTTGCCTCCGAACATGTTATGATTAATAATAACTACAGTATGGTTAACACTTATAAAACGCATGGTTGTTTTTCAACCATAGCATAGAAAAATACTATTGTTAATTTAAAAACTAATTGTTGTCATATTTAAACATAACATGTTTAGAGGCAACCATAATATAGTTGTAGCTCTTGATGAAGGACTTATTATAACCATAATATGGTTGGTTTTGACAATAATATGGTTAGATAAAGCATATGTTTACAATTTTCTTTCAAAATAGATTTGTTTGAGGTGAACATATTAAAACATATTT
The DNA here is from genome assembly GCA_943735925.1 of Pollenia amentaria. Taxonomy (NCBI): domain Eukaryota; kingdom Metazoa; phylum Arthropoda; class Insecta; order Diptera; family Polleniidae; genus Pollenia; species Pollenia amentaria. The sequence continues at coordinate 166,786,368 of OX031008.1, forward strand.
TTTCTCTGCGTGTATTGACAACCAAGTCGCTTGTACCTAGTTTGGAAATGTCTTGTCGTTCTCAAGATAAGCAGAAACCTGTAGTCTTCGTACGGGAGGTACCACACCGACTTCTCCTATCCCCCCCATTTTTGAGAGAGGTTGTATATTTGTAACCCATCTATGAGTACCAAATTTGAAAAATTTTTCTCTGACCGTTCTTAAGGTATAAATAAGTCTATTTTAAGCCACGCCTACTTCTCCACTCGTGCCCACATTTTGTCAGATGTTGTCTATTGGTGCATGCACCAAATTTGGAAACTTTGACTCTTGCCGTTCTCTAGATATGCAGAAAAAAAATTACAACAACAAGGGATTTATAGGTAAAATTAGAGGCATTCATTTATGGACCGATCTGGTTGAATTTAAATAGCAAACTATTACAGATGTGACATAAATATATAACAACTTCTAAAGTTTTAGGAAAATCTATTTCAATATTCACGCGGATAGAATATGTATATGTATATGTACTTTATATGGTCTAAGATCAATATTGTGTTACAAACGGAATGGCAAAATTGTATATATGAGTTTGCCATTCCTTATCACCTGCGGTGAAGGGTATAAAAATGTTACAGCCGAGCTGTATTCGAAAAATTTAAGTTTGTATTTAAAAAATATGTCTTTTTGCTATCAAACCCAAATATTATTTTAAGTTTTTGGTAGAAGCTCCTTCCACTTAAAAGACTTCTTGGCATCTTCGCGTCACTGAATTCACAAGATTGGCACAGGTACGCGGGGAAATTGAGTACAAAATCACATCACCTGATTAATTGTCGATTTATATGTCCCAATTTAATTTTGTTGAATTCCCTAAAGGTTATATTTAAAAGAGTTTTGTATAAGGAAAGCAATATGTTTACTTTATATTGTTTGGAAGAAAGATATCGTCCCGCTTATTTTTTCCGGCACTGTATATACATTTTAAATATGAATGGTATCTCCTATATACCAAAATTAATTTCTATGCGTAATTTTCAAATGGTATTTAGTAATTTACGCCCGAGTTATAATATATAAGTTGAACTCACGTTTAACATGGTATTTTAAAATACCATTTGTTGTTTCAAAATTCTTACATTATATTTTAAACAAGCAAATTAGAAATCGTGTTAGGAAAAATCAGTCGTTTGCTTTACCAATTGACAAAATTAAGCAACAAAAAATTTGAAAAGGTATTCACGTTGTCAAGCTTTAACAACTACCGGATTGGTGTGAAATCAACTATTAATCACACAAATGTGTGTTTAAATTAACTGTCTGTTTTTATAGAAAATGGTACATACTTACCAGTTTGTGTTATGTTTAATTTAGAAACTCACCTGAAAATATAATAGAAATAGAATAATTAGTATAAAAGAAAAAAGCAAAAAAGAAAAACTATCAATTTTTTGTTATATCAATTTCCAAATTTATAAATAAAAACTTTTTTGGAATATAACTAATTTTTAAATAAAAAATAAAGGGTCTTATTTTAAGACGTACAGAATTTTCGAAATGGCTAATCACCATGCAAAGACAATGTTTAAAAATTGAGGAAATTAATTGCCAAAATTCGCGCTGTGTTCGTCAAACTTATAAAAAACTTCGTCAAGCTTACGGTGCGCATAATCGTCCATATGTGCAGCTTAGACGCAATAATATGGATCGATTGATAACCACATTTACTATTTTGGATAATATTCATCCAAAAAAGCCCGTACCGAGCGTACAGAAGAAATTTTCGCCGCTCTAGACGTGTATAGAGGTCTCGAATTTATCGATCCGACGCCGGTCTCAGAACTCGGTCTGGTGCAGAATGAGCTGAGAATCAACTGAAATTTTAACCAGATTTTTTATCGTCAAATCATCTTCAGCGATAAAGCTATAAAGGGTATTAAAACAAGCAGAATTTTCTTTTTTTGAGAGACTTTTGACACGGAAAAAATTTAAAAACTTTTCTAATCACCAAATTTATAGAATCAAGCAAACAATTTTTTTGGATTTTGCACATATTACGAAAATTATTATATTGATTATTAAAAATTGTGAACTTTTTTTTTCAATAAATGAATAATTGATTTAATCAAATATGGCTCAGGTTTAGACAATTCCCAACAACAATTCTACAAGTTTAAATTTTGTATTTTAAGCGAAAAAATCCATTAATATTTTTTGTTATTTAGTAAATATTTTAATTAAAAATGTATTTCAAAACAAGTTAAATATTAATTAACTCAATATTATATTTGTATTTTTTTTTTGCAACTAAAAAATAATTGATTCAATTGAATCGCCAAGTGCAAAAAGGGAACTACTTGAAAACACTGGCATTTATTATTATTAACAGTGTAGTTAGTAATAATAAATGCAAGTTTTATATTCTTAGCTCGTAGAGGGGAGAATCGACTTTAATTTGAAGTTGTCTTAGATAACAATTTTTACACTGGTTTCTTGGCAATATTCAAACAAGGTACATAAAGTAAATGTCAGTAGTTCCCTTTATGCACTTAGTGATTCAATTATCACATTAAATAAATTGAAATACTTTTCATGCCATTTTTTTAATTGATAAAAAACTACTGAACATTTTTTCTGTGGAGGCTTTATTGCATCCCAAAAAAATCATGGTTTGGTGCAGTTTACATGCCGAAGGCTACATCGTCCCATTTAGTGATTTCGTGATTTTTTTTATTCCTCTTGTCATTGCAAATCATTCGGAGGAGAAATGGTTCCAATACTTTGTTGGGCCAAACGTTTGGTGACCGAATAATCGCAAGAAATCACCTGTAAATTGGCCACCTCGTTCATGTGATTTGATACCTTTGGACTACTTTTTGAGGTTCGTCAAATTTATGATTAGCCATGCTATCAAATCAGCAACGATTGATTATTTAGAAGCCTACAATTGACGCACTGACGAAATAAGGGTGGTAATGCTCGACATATTTATGCAAAATTGGACCGAAAGGATGGCGTTCATAAGGCGTAGTCGCGGAAGCCATTTGCCATGAAATGTGTGAGCTAATAAAGCCAAAACTTTAGTCATTCCATTGAATTTGTTGTTTTATTTGGAAAAAAGTTGCAAGCCTCTAAAAAAACACCCCTTATAAAAATGTTTACAGAATCTTTTGCATTTTTTTCATTTGCCTTAAAATTTATTATCAGAATTAAGTTTCTTTGCAAGTTATTTCTGTTCTATTTTAAAACAGGTAAATATTTTAAAAATATATGTATGTGTGTAAAATATGTACATATTTTATATATCCTTTGAATATGAATTTTAAATTCTAAACACACATCGTAAAGGGCTCTAATATCTACTCAGTTGCCAGAGCAATTTAAATTTCACTGCATGAGCAACTCTTGCTTTATACTAACAAAACATTAACCTTCGGCAGAACGTCAAACTTTGGCCTAGAAACCGCCTAAATTACTTTACAAAAAATAGCCACTTACTAGAATATTTAAGATCATCCTGTCTAAGAGCATTGCCACTATGTAATCCACGAATAGTCTTCACCAATAACCACTTAAAGTGCTTTAAATTTATAGGACTTAAGGCCAACATGTTTAAGATTAACGTGAGTAACTGCCCTTTTGACTAACTGCACGGAAATCTAAGCACTTAGTCAACATAATTCCTCTACTAACGTCCCCGTGTTTAGACACCTAGGCAAAGGTGGTAATTTTAACAAAGGGATATCAGGAACTTACTTACGTAGCAACAACTTCCGCCAGTAGGACAAGCTTCATCTAAAGTTGGGGGGGGCAAAAATCAAACCCTAACACGCCATTTTTAAGATATTTTTCCCCGCGTGATTTCCAACCGCTCGTAGTACAGGGCTTATCTTATTTCCTACTACTGGTTCTAGTGGTAACCAAACGCAATCTTGGGAGGTCTACCGATTTCAAACTAAAGAAAAGCTTCAGGAGTTAGCTGCGTTTATATCCCCCTTGAGAGCCAAATGAACTGACTCCCCATGGCTCTAACAAAAGAGGTGTTTTTTTATCGGATAGTGACAAGAGATAAAAATGGATGCAATTGTGTTATACGCTCACGATAAGATGCTTCAACAATTGGTACACCCTATCATTTTTTAATTTATGTTTTAAATTAACTTTTGCATAAAACTAAATTTGAAAACTGTTTGGTTTTTGTAAGCCCATAACTTGTGTAGAGTAAGGACTTGGCCGACTATGATTTCCGAATTGTTAAATTATCAATGTTTGATTCCATGTGAAAGCTTTTAGTATAAAGTTTGAAACATAATATTTTACGCAGCTTCGAAAACTATTATAATTTTATATTTGAAAACTAATGAATAATCTTTTTGAAGAGTTGAAGGAATTTTGCATAACACTGCAGTTACACGTTCAAGTTTTTCTTGATAGTCTTTTACATATCGTCACCTAAAATGCAAAGCAACGTATCATCAAAAAATTAAAAATTTACTTTTTTATTGATTACTATTCACTACATCACGTTACAAATTCTTAGAAAATGTTACTGCCAGGCCCACAATATAGACAAGAAAATTTCTTTCGCATTTTTATATTGTAAACAACAATAAAAAACTAGAACTAGTTTTTGTTTTGAATAAAAATATACGAAAGAAATGTTCTTGTCGACATTGTGGGTTGGGCAGTAAACTTCTACCTTTAAAAATAACCAAGTTATTATCAAAATTCAAAATGACGTATCATCAAGTTCATAATTTTCTTAAACAATATAGCAGGGGTTTTTTTAAGAACACAGCTAGCATTGATTTTTTTTTCAAACTCCAAAATTTGGTATTCTGTTTGATATTCCATGGTTAACTGTTAGCACGGTGTTAGTGGAATAATAAGTGATCAAACTGAAAGTTGTTGCTGAATTAAAAAATAAAAAAGTGCTGTAGAAATAATTAAGATATGGTATATAATCGAAAATTTAATTATGGCAAAATATATGAAGGGCTATCAAAACGAAGTATTTGACTTTAAAGTATAATGAGCTCAAAAAGCTCAACTCGGCACTGAAACCTTTTTTCCATTTTTCAAGAAATTAAATTAGAGACCCTACTGTAAATATGATCCGTGTTTTGAAAACGACTATGACATCGACCACGACAACGACTCTCGTAATAAGGCTGAATGTGTTATAAAACATATCTCTAATAATATGTTATAATATCCCTACGTTCTAAAATGCTGTACTGCCTGCGCTGCATCAGAATAGCAAATTTATTTGACCCTGTCGACGCAATCCTAATGAAGCAATTTATTGTGTGATTATTATTCTTATTGATGCATTTAACCACATTTGAATCCACTGTTTTAGCGCAGAATTGCATTTATGCGCGTCTGGTTTCTCTTTTTATTTTAATGTATGTACCTGTGTTTTAAGAAAATGGTTTAATTTTTTCATATATTAAATATTTGTTTCAGTTTATACAAACATATCTTTTTTCATTGATGATAAGTCTTTTTGTTTCAGAAAATTACAAATTTAAGTTAAAAACACACATAACTTAAGAGAGAATAACAAAAATAATATTTTTTCGTCAAAAATATATCGCTAATAGCGTTTTTAGCTTATTTTTATTTATTTACTAGCTGACCCGGTCCGCGTTGCTGGCCCTAAGCAAACATTAGTGTTGTATTACCAGACGACTTAAATTGATCTTTAAACGAAATTTATGGCCTTTAAATAAAAATCCATGAAATACCTATCATAAAGTTTTTCTTACGAAAAAAGTGGGCGTAAAAGTGGGCGGGGCAAAATTTTCTTTCCGTAAAAACCTAAGTTGGACCATGGCGATCATTTTAAAGAAAAAATCGTCCAAATCAGTCAAGCCGTTCTCCAGTTATGCGCTTAATAGAAAAAGTGGGCGTAAATGTAGGCGTGGTAAATTTTTCTTTCGATGAAAACTTAAAGTTGATTAATACGAATTTTAAAAGAAAAATAAGTCAACTCGATGGAGCCGTTTTCTGATTTTAGGTAAATCGAAAAAAGTGGGCGGGGCAAAATCTTCTTTCCGTAAAAACCTAAGTTGGACCATGGCGATAATTTCAAAGAAAAAATCGTTCAAATCGGTCAAGCCATTCTCAAGTTATGGATTTTGCCACGCCCCTCCGCCCCCAGGCCATTAATTTAAATAATAACTATCCTATCATCTAAGTTGCACCAAATTACATATATATGCCAATTTTCATGAATATCAGTTGACTCGTTTTTGAGTTTATTCGAAACATACACTGTGACACGGATTTTTTATATATTAAGATTTATTTATTTATTTATTTATTTATTGATCACAACCCAGTACAAAGATAAATCTTATATTAAAGTACTGGATTACATGATTTGGTATACAAAACATATTTACAGTAATGAAAATAAAAACTTTATAAAGACAGTGAAAACTTATACATATATAATATTTAAAAAAAAAATAAATAAATATGTATAAAATAGAATAAAATTTAAAATTTAACAACGTAAAATTTAATTTCTTTAGTAAATATATATATAATGATTATTCAATATATATAACGATTATTCAATATATATAATGATTATTCAATATAATGTGAACGTAAAATTGGAATTTAACATCAATAAAAGACAGAAATTGAGTTTCTCTGCAAACAAAGATTGATATTTTATTAGGTACAATATTAACATAGTTCTTAATTAGCTAACATTTTCGTTATTTTACCTGCAAACATAGAAACGACATTTAAAGTTTATAATCCAATGTCAATTCCTCTTGTTTTGCTATATCGAGGGCCTATATTCAAAACCCTCTATCTTTGATTTTCACGAAAATGACTTTTTAATGGTAAAATGTTCAGTAAAACAACCCTCATCTATGGTGTGATTTTCATAACAAACATATTTTTTTTTTGCTGTTTTATTTGCATTTTTGTATTTTCTCTATCTTACACAATTAATTTTTCTGAATGCAAAACCCTCTATCTTTCCTAATAATCAATTTCCAAATATTTTTGGAATAACTTGTTCTTGCAATACATGTTCTTTTTACTATTTTTTGCGAGCTGAACATGAATTTGACATTTTTAGTGGTTTCCGATTCTGAACTGAATTACCACGAAAATATTTTACATGCTTGTTTTTGGAAAATATAATGTCCATGGCATAAAAATAAATGGTTAAAGTTGGAATTTGCTTAAAACAGTGTCTTCTTTTAAAGTGTCATCTATGATATTATTTTCAAAAAAATTAGTAATTTATAGGATATTTAAAATCGTATGTAATTAAAATATTATTACCGTGTGATAAACTTATATAATAGTAAGTTTAAAATTTAGTTTAATAATAAGATTTTATTAATAAACTTTTGTAACAGTTAATGGTTAATTGTTAATTTTTTTTATCTTATGTTGCATTATTAGCCTTTATCTTAAATATACCACGCTAAACAGTGACATAAAAAAATCAAAATAATTTAGTTTTAATTAAATGCAAACCCCTCTATCTTTTCATTTTAATGTATAAATATTGAATATTTTTGAGAAGCAAAACCCTCTATCTCGCATAAAGTCCCCAATAATGCAAAATTTTATGACCCAATTATATGTGGGATTCAGTAGTTGATTTAAAAAATACTGTAGAATACCGAATTTTAATAACTCAAGTAATACGCGAAAAAAGCAGTTTTTTGGCTCTCCTGAAAAGTTGTGTTTTTTAAGATAGAGGATTTTGAATAAAGGCCCTCGATATGCAATAATTTAAAAATTAATTTTACTTGATTTTATGTATCAATTATTTAAAATTTTACTTTTTCTCAAAAATATGAAAAACATATGTTTTTATAACAGAAGTTCAAATAAATGAATTCTTATCGTATCATTCAGAAGCGTAAATAAAAGAATTCATTTCCTTTACATCTCCCCCCTTTAAAGAAAAACTAAATTCTTTTTTTCTTTTCTCCTTTTCTATTTGCATTCTGGTCTTTTAAAATTTCCTTTAGACCGATAAAATTTACTACTCTAAGATATACTTAAACAGTCTGCTTCTAGGTTTTGTTTCCCTGTGGAATACTTTATATCAAAATCATACTGAGGCAGGTAATGCGTTAGATCTCCCAATTCTTCATCAGTTCTAGACCTGATTTTACTTGATTTTATGTATCAATTATTTAAAATTTTACTTTTTTTCCAAAATATGAAAAACAAATGTTTTTATAACAGAAGTTCAAATAAATGAATTCTTATCGTATCAGTCAGAAGCTTAAATAAAGGAATGCAATTCCTTTACATATATTTAAAATTGCTTTTATATCTCAAATGTTTACCATTTTACAAAATTTTTTGCTTCTCCTGTAAACTTATTAAAAGTGATGTTACGTTATTTTGCCTTTTATATGACGATATACTGTTTGTCAAAATTTTAAAAAATTTAAAGCTGTGACGTAAGCTGCACGCAATTTTTAAGCAATTTACTTTCAAGATATCATCAACAAAATAATTTATAAGGGCACTCAACTTAAAAGAGAATTTCAAAGGCAAGATCGTTTAAAATTTTAAAAGTATGAGAGTATTGGTAAAAAGTTTAAGTGTATTAAAACTTGAAAGGCAAAACTTGATCATGTAACCCTCAAGTAAGCAAGAGAGAAGTTATTGTTTGCTTTTGTATTTAATTGTTGTTTCCTTTCAGCATATAAACAATTATGGTTTAGTTTCTATGCCTATTTCTTGCAATAAATTTTTAATATAGAATTTTTAAAATATTTAAATATTTATAATAAAATTTTTTTAATGTTAATATTAAGCATAATAAATGTATTAAAAGATAGCGGTCGATTGGATCGACCGTTGGGAATATGATTTATTTGGCAACATAATATTATATAGCAGGTTCAGGGGTTAATGAATTAAACAGAATTCTATGCTTAGTTTTGTTGCACTAGAGTTTTTTTTCGCGGGATTTCCTGTCTCGGAAATTCCCCGTATTTTCAATTATTTTAATTACCGCTTTCCCGGTAATTAATTGCGGGATTCCCGGAAAATTTTAAAGAAAAACTTTTCTTTAAACTCTAGTTGTGCGACTCGTTTCTTTAGTTGTTTTATCCTACTAAATTTTAACACAATATTAAACATGTCTGCAGTTTAAGGCTGATTAAGCTGATTTTTGAGAATGGGCTTTAAATAGGACCTTATATATATATAGAAATATATTCATGTAATTTTATTTCTTGTCTTATCAGACTGTAGTGGGCTAAATTTTATAACAATATCATTAAGGTTTTCAGTTAATGGCGTAGTAAACTATTTCCCCAGATTGTGTGTTATAGGAGCCATTTCGAGTCTTGTGAAATTAGATTACTCTAAATTGCACCACAAAAGCATTATTCGTTACGCTTTTAGAAATACTAATATGACCTCCGAGAGAGGTCTAAACATGTGGCCATAGTTAAATTAAGTACCGACCTTTACGAAATTTGGTGACATATAAAAGGAATTTGTTGAAATTTAATGACAATCGTGCATTCCGCCATAAATTATGTTAGTTGTTGTCAAGTTTTTAGGGAGGTAGTTTTACATTTGGATGCAATTCTTTTCCTACTGAATCAATTCTGCTGGAATTCAATTCTCATTGAAGAACATCCTTGAAGAACTAGAAACAACTTGAAACCCAAATGGCTAAATCGACTTAGAATAACTGAAGGACTAAATATATATACTTTATGGGATCTTAGAGAATACAGAATGACAAACTTAGTATACCTGCATAAACCACTGCTGATTAAGGGTATAAAACTTTAAGAAATATGTTATTAAATATGGTAAATTGAATTTCTCCTTAATGCTCAATTTGTAAAACGGTGAAATTATTTTAGAATTCCTACTTTGTACTGTTGAGCTTTTTGTTCTTATTCGCCCTTCCAGAAATAACATTCCTCTAAACTTCAATATTTTTGAATTTGACAATGTTTATACGTATTTTCTATGATCATTTTGGCATCAAAAATAACAAATAAAATATCTTAAAAAAGCTTTAATCTTATTTTTTTTCGTTTTTGTTTTATAAAAGATATTAGATTTAAATTTTTTAAGCATACTAGCCAGTAAGGAGTAATAGTTTCATTGGAGAATTATGCAAATAAATCAATAAAAAAATTTGCGCGAGAATCCCGGCATCCCGGGAATTTGATTTTTATTTCCCGCTTTCCCAGGAATTCAAAAAGTGCGGGAAAAAACTCTATGTTGCACCTAAAACTAACATATTTTTTTTTCAAAAACAACATATACATAAAACTACTTACGATTTTATGATTCATTTGAAAACCAAATTGTTTATTTTTTTCAAAAAAAAACCTTAAATAGCAGAATAATAAATACAAAAATAATTTCAAAAAGTTATTAACATAAAAAACTAGCACAGAATCCAGAAATAAAAAAACACTAACAAATAAAGATATGTACGTATGTAAACACCTAAATACATTGACATACACTTACAAAAATAACGAGAAATGCTAATGAACTGCAGAATTAAAATAAATACAGAAAAAATAAATTTTTACTTAATCTTTTTTCTATTTGTATTTGCACACGTACACATAAACACTTTTTAAATACAGATGGACTAACAAAATATATAAACTGAATACGTACAACATTTTGGATACGTTAAGAAATCCTAAGAGAAAAGATACAGATACACAATCACCAACACGTTTAGATACATACGAAATTTTTTATACTCTAGAGATACTCGAGAAAATAGGGTTTTTGACAACGTCTTTAAAAGTTTACCAATATAATTTTCAATGCAAGTAGAGTACATAACAACGTCACAACTTATCATGACTACAACCATTAAGATGGAAGGTAAAATCTATGTCGAAGTTTTAAACTTAAAAAATATCTAAGAAGACTCTTATTTTTAAATGTATGTATGTATGCATGGATGTATGTATGTATGTTGATTTCTTTCGCCTTTATAGGATGTAGTTATACATGAGTATGTATTTACTACATATTTAGCACTTGAGTGTTAAAAATATATTTCAACATCAATTTGAGTTGAGTATGATAAACAAGCATGAAGTTTTAACGAAATAATATTGAAAAGAAACAAATAGAATAAATCTCGTAATATTCAAATATTTAGCTCTAATTCTCATGATGTAAAATAAACCAAAACATAGACTTTTAAAACATATACATATAAACATATATATCTAAATTATAAGTTGCATGGAGTGCAGTAACACTTTGTTCTCAGGGATGTCCAGATTTCGATGCAAACATTAAAAACAATGTAAAATTATTTAATTTTATAAAACATAACTTTTATTTATACATGCCTGCAAAATTTAGAAAAAGTCGAAGCCCTGGGACTAACGTATACTTTTATTTTCGCGATATCTACGATTTAAGTTAAAATAAATGTTTAAGCTTTTTGATATCTTGTTGCTTTTCGCGATATCTTAAACTGAAGTTTGAAAAATCCGATTTTTCGCTATATCCATGTTTGTTCGCCATTTTTTTATTTTTTTTTTTTTAATTTTTTTATAAATTAAACTTGATTTTTTGTATGAATGAGGGTATAGTAAGTTTGTCATTCCGTGCGAAACTTTTTTATTGTTCATCTAAGACCCCATAAAGTATATTATTATATTCTGGCTCCTGGCGTTATTTTAAGACGATATAGACATGTCCGTCTGTCTATCTGTCTGTTCAAAATACGCTCACTTTCGAGCAACTCAAAGGAAAGAAAACAAATTGGTGTCAAATTGCTTGTAGTTATCCTAATCAATTTGGGATTGAAATCTAGCAAAATCTATTACGTGGGAGCTATGAATCCAAATGTGGAACCACCACCCTTAAAAATTAATAATTTTGTTACAAAAACTAACATAATTAGTGGCATAATGCACGTATTAATAAAAGATTTTGCACGAATTCGTTCTATATGGCTAGAAATCATAATACTTAATTTCGTGAAGATCGGTTCACAATTTACCATAAAGCGTACTAATCGGTTTTCCAAGGGAAGGAAAATAAAGCTTTTGTAATTAATTTTGATCTGTCACAATTTTGTAGGAACTATAAATCACACTGCCAAATTTCGGGTTTAGATCGGTCCATAATTTACCATTGGTCCCATATAATGACCACAAAGTGATCGAACTTGTTAAATTAACGTTTTCCAACTTATCCAGTTTAATTCTTAGTTATGTTCTTGTTGAAAAAATCAATTTTTTGTTTTGTTATTATCACTGAGATATGTTTGACAAACTTAAGGGCTCCATGGTAAATCATCTTTTTGTCCGGATAACGTTAAGGTTTTCATACTTATCAGATCCGAAGATGACAAGTAAAAACAGAAATCGGGATCTTTTTAAAATGGTTTTTTAATCTTAAAAAATTGTGTGAAATGTTCAACGGTTTGCAACAAATAAAGCGTGATCCATTTCGAGGTTCCCTACTTTTTTAAAGAAAAAAACACAGAGAAATTCAAATTTAATGGGGAATGTTTATTATTTGAAAGAACATTATTTGGCATTTATTTTTTTAAGATTATGTCTATGTTGGCCGTTGCTACGTCGCAGATGGCTTTTTCCCCACAGGAAAAAGTCTGACGGTACGACATCACACGATCTTGGTGGTCAATCGACCGGCCCAAAACGTGAAATTATGTGCTCACCGAAGTGTTTTTCTTTTTTTTTTTTTTTTTTTTTTTTTTTTTTTATTCCTACACCAAATCCCGCGAAGAGTCTCTGGCGGGAATCGAACCCGCAACCCCGGCACTGATAGACTAGCTCACTACCATCTAGCCTACCGGGGCACCCAATAAATCCATTGATTGATACGATGTGTGGGAAGTGGCGCCGTCTTGCTAAATGTCGCCGAGATCTCGAGCTTCAATTTCAGGCATCAAATAGTCGGTTATCATGGCACGATAACGGTCCGAGTTGCTGCGAACGGCACCGAATCGACTCTCCACGGTCTTCGTGTACACTCTCAGCTACGGCCTCTATATTTTCTTCACAGCGTGCTGGACGTGGTCTATTCGGTCGAATATTATCCAATAATGAATGCTGGGTCTCAAAATGGGTGATGGTGTTGCGAATAGTACGCTCAGTAGGCCGATTATGTTGACTATAAGTTGAGCGAAGTGCACGAAACACATTCCTCACAGATCGTGAATTTTCGTAATAAAGTTAAACGATTTGTAAACGTTGTTCAGACGTAAGTCTTTCCATTATGAAATGCCAAACAATACTAAACAAAAATAACACGCCAGCATGACACGACTCACACGTGATCTGTCAAAAAAAGGCTATTGAAAAAAGTATCTCTACTTGAATCACCCAATATAATATTTTCGAATCACGGCAGCGTATATGTGCAACATTTCATCTAAATAAGCCTACGCCAACCTCGATAAGCGTGATTGTTGTTGTGGTGAATTGGAAATGATATCGATAAAAATTTCAGACGACTTCGAAAACACATAGAAAGTTTGGCGTATTGTGTCTTTTACGACAATAATAATTTTTAAAAGCGACAACAAAACTCATTAAAAGGCCGAATATGGATTATAATATGACATATGTATGTATTATGTTTTGGTTTACAATTAATTAAAATTTGTCAGTGTTGTACAACATTTATTTAAGTTTTCACAATACTGAAAAATTAATTTCGATTCGTTCAGTATCGACTAACAGAATTAGAATTAAGATCACTATTGAAATTGCGTTTGTGTCGAAAACAATTTCGTTCATGACTATGAGAATAAGCCTCCAAGGCTTATGGCGATTTGTTTTCTGAGAAATATGAAATATGTTTGTCATTATATATAACGCTCATAATTTTGTGAAAAGATTGTTTAAAACCAAATTATAAAAATGTTTACATATCAAAATGGAAAAATTCTATGTTTATTATTATCGTTTTGATTTTTTCCAAGCAATTAGTGATGTCAATGTTTGTTTCCCAGCCGTATCTTTATCTTTAAAAATCTTTTATGAAGTATATTAATGAAAAAAAGTAATTGTTGTAAATAAGCACAGGTAATTTTGTTCTATTGAAGTCGTTAAGCATGTAACACTTCGAGTGGTTATAGGTAACATTAGAAAGTGTTACATGTGTATACTGTAACATATTTTCCTCAGAAAATAAATCGCCATTAATTGAAGGAAAAAAGTTTATGTTTATTAAATAAGTCAATGATTCTCCTTAATTTTTTCTATTTATCAAACAAGTTTGCTCAACAACTTATTCTATAGAAACAGTCAATGTTGCTCGATAACTTTTTCTGGAAAGAAAATCAATGTTGCTTAACAACTTATTCGAAACACAAAAAATAGAAATAAGTAAACTTTTTTAGTAAAAAGGCAGTGTTATCCGTTGCCTACCCTGCGGGAAATTTGTGTCAATTGCTCTTAAAGCACTTATCCCGTGACCAGTGAACAACATTTTATAATTAAAAGGAACGAATTGTGACAGGTGAAAACAAGACATATCACTTAACTGGTGATAATGTTTTTAGAGTGTAGTAAGTCCAGAGGAAAGGTAATTGGCATAAAACTATTCATGTGACTGAATTTTGTGCGGGTAGTGGCGATTATCTCTAGTTATATTACTTTATTTGAAATGGATATATCATATTGACATGGCTCATTTGGGACAATATCTGCGACAGGCATTATTTTAGCCGAAATTGGAAGATTATATCAGTGACCTGTTAAAAAGTGTAAAAAAGATGCCAATTAACCCCCTCGTAGGACATCGCCATGTTAAAGTGACTTGTCACGTGACAAGTTTAGTGTTAGTTCCCGTTCTCGTAGGGTACTCTTAAACCTAAAAGAAATGCAAAAATATGCTTTTTTTTAGCAAAAACTCACATTTAATGAAAAGAAAAATGCATTAACAATAAAATATGCAAAATTATGCACAAACAAATCGATGGCATTTTTTTAGAGAAAAAGTGTGATTCTGGTAAATACCTTATTAACTTAGTTTTGAAACGTTCGAGGAAAAAATGGATTTGCGTGTAATTCCACGCCCTAGTAATAACTTTGAATTTCTAGTTAACAAATTAAAAATACATACTTTTTTTATTTAATTGCATATTACAACACTTATTATAAAATATTACATTTACATTTATTAAATAATCATAAATATTAGAAGAGGAAAAAACTAAATCGGATCTAACTTACAACAGGTGTACGTAGAACAACAACTTTTAACATGTCAAATTAAAGAAATTAAAACCTCCAGTCTACTGTGTAGTTTTAAGTTGCATTGAAATGAAAATTGTTTCTATCTACAATTTATACAACGGAAACAATTTATTTATATATTTTTAAACTCATACTCTAACAATAGTTTTATGTTTGTGGTTGAATGGTCGGACAAACTATTGATTGTTTATCTAAAAAAAAAAAAAAAATCAAAAGTAACAACATATTAATACAACAACAAATGCTGCTATTGCTATAGCCGAGATAAAACAAAAATATTTAAATTAATTTAGTTCTCATCGTGTAAAACATACTCGTTTAAATTTTAATCCCAAAGAATGATAATAATGTATCTAAAGGCAATGGTCAAACATTGCACTTGTAAATGAAGTTGATTTTTTATATTTTTTCTTTCTTGTTTTTATGTCAAAACAGAAAAGAATTGCATTGTCAGTCTTTTGTCAAAATTGAAATATTAATAATAAAAAAAATCTTATATGCAAATTTGTTTATTTTAACACCAAGTGTTTAATTGTGTGAGTTATACTGGAAAAATATATAACAATGTAGTTAAAAAGATGCGCATTAAATAGTGATTGAAATTAATATGTTCTGTTATGAAATAATCTGTTTAATGCAGAATTCCTAAGTTAGGTATTTTTAACTAGTAATTATAGCATTTTTAGAGTATTATAAGCATTGAATACAGTAGCGCTCTAGCATGATGAAATTTCTTATTTTGGTTTTTTCAAATATTTATGTCTATCAGCAATTGTTTTTCAAGAAACTCTACATATATAGAGAAATAGTCAATGTTACTTAAAGGTACTTTACACCATCACACAATTCTTACATACTTTTGAAGATAGAAAACTAGTGAGTGTTGTTGCGACTGTCAAAAAATCGTTCTTTACTTTATAGTTTGTATTCACACTAATACACATTCAATAATAATTTTATTTACTTTTGTTAAAATGCAACCTTGATCAAATGAACTTCAAAAAACGATAAAGTCGTATGGAGTGTTTTTTTTTATATTCAAGGCGAATTCATTTCAGGTGTTCCTAGAAGCCCAGCTGATAACTTTTTTTCTTTAGCTTTATAAATGTTGGATGTCTTTGTTCCTGTTTTGATTTGTTTCGGTTTTTGACATTGTACAATGATTTTACAAAAACAAATTGCTTGTGATTTTTGTACGAGTTGTACTTGTTGTACTTGTTGTACTTGTTGTACTTGTTGTACTACCGAGATTACCTGGAATGCATTCGCTCTGGTTATAATACAAATGGTAATTTTTTACTGCAAGAGAACTTAAAATGATAATACAAGACAGAAATATTGTTGGAATGAAATTGTTTTATTATAATCTGATAAATAATTTCATGGCATGTATTTTTTAAATATGTCCGCCGCTACTACGAGTTACATGCACCATCGATCAGTCCAATTTTTGATTTCTTTTTCCAATAAATCTGGCCGTTTAACGTCAATAGCAGCTTGCATATTGGCTTCTAATGCTACAAGAGTTGCTGGTTTGTCGGCAAAACCCAATGGCTTAAAAATAATAAGTAGTCCAGAAGAGGCCAGTTAACAGGACCACTTCAGGAAATAAAGTTGTCACCAAATTGATTTTGCAATAAATCCATTGTAACGCGGGCTGTATGGCAAGTTGCGCCGTCTTATTGGAACCAAATGTGGTTGATGTTTAGCTGGTTAATTTTTGGAAACAAAAAATTCAGTCAGCATGGCTCGATAGCGCTCGCCATTCACCGTAACGGAAGCACCTTGCTCATTTCGAAAAAGCATGTCAGCCGCACGAAACAGTTAATTTTAATGGATGAAATGGTAATTCGTTAACGGCTTGATGATTGTCTTCGATCCAAATACGCCAATTTTGTAGCCATTTAACCACAAATAAGCTTGGTAAAATGGAAGAAGTGATTCATGAACTTCGCGGAAAGATTTTTTTTTTTTTCTTTTTATGTACATTTTCACAATTTGGAACATCACAGCTTGACATTCTCAGCAGTCAAGCCATAGAAATCGATATCGAAAAGTGTCATGCGGTTAAAAAAAAATACCCTTCACTTGTCATTTTCATAACACATAACATTAAAAATAACACACTTTTGCATATTATTTGAGTTTTTGACATGCCTGAATACAAAGTATAATAACTCTATTACCTTAAACAACTGTTTATGTACAATTTACAATTTTATAATTTTGTGTACAAATTTTCTAAAGAAAACGTCCATGTTTATCAACCACCAATCATAAAAACTTAGCAATACAAAGACCTTGTATGGATAAATCTAAAGTAAACGCCTGTGTTTTAAACACTTTGACAATACAATTTTAGGTTCCGGTCGAATGCCTACAACGAATTAAGCTCAAAAAGAAATGAGTTAAAACCCAAAGTTGTTTTGATTTAAGTTTTGCCAAAACATCCTTTTTAATTAAAATTAGTTTTGGTTTGTTTTAAGTTACCATTACAACACTTAAGAGAAATTTTCATGCAGCCCTAAAAAATAACGGCATAAGATTGATGAGCCGACAAACACCTTCAGTAGAAGGCCGAAAGATCTTAAGTCAGCCTCCTATAAAAATTCCAAAATAAGTTTTAATTGGCACTCTATCAGCACGATGCATAAAGTTTGGTTTGAATGCATATGGCTACCAACGAAGCTGAATAACCGTAGTGCGGAATAATAGCCTAACGCCAAACCATTGTACAAGAATGCAGAAAAATAAGAACGGCCTGCTTGCCCTTTAAACGAAATTGACAATGACTTGGGAGCTGCATCCCCGCTCAGAGCAGTTTTGCGTATGTAATTTAATTTTGTTGATATATCACATTAAAATGTTGTTGATAATAGTCACAAAAAAGAAACAATTATTATTATGGATTTTTTTTTCTTTAAAATTTTTGATAACTACTTTACATCGACACGACATTCTAAAACTGCATGGGCACGCACTGGCTCATCAAACTCACATTTTTCTGATTGTGTTAGAAATAAAAAAACAAGTATACAGGGGTGTTCTGGAAATCGAAAACGCACAACGCAAGAACTTAAACGTCGCACAGTGGCGCCCGTAGAGCAAGCGAGGTTGCAAAAATCAAAATTTTCATGAGTGCCGACGAAGTTTTGAATAAACCCATGTTATAGGAAACTTTGCAACGATTTCAAATATGCCACTCTTAATAATATCACATTTTTAGTTTAGAAGATATAACCGTTCAAAGTTGACCGACTTTCGGTTTTCAAAAAAACACACAATTTTTAGTCAATTTGTTGCGATTTCAGGTGTAATATCACGAAAAATAGGTAACGAATCGCCTTATTTTTTGTTTGTATTGATTGATGTATTTATTAAATGTATAATGATAAAAAAAAAATTAAATGTTTGCTTTGTGTTTCTCCTGGTAAATCACTATTTAAAAACTATCCGTTTTTTCACTATTTTTCAACTTTGACGGAAAATAAAAAAAAACTATATTTTTCTATATTTGCCATATTTGCAAAACCTGTTCTTTGATTATTTCTTTACATAATTCAAAAGGTTTTATCTGCCCGTACGTGCCCGTTTGGCTTCTAGAGGTAAAAAAGTTTAAAAAGACATGGTTGCAGAAATTGTATGGCGTCCATCCCTTATATGTTTTGACTGACAGTAGTTTGATCTAATAGTTTGAAAAAAACTACTCATTGAAAATAGCAGGTACGTACCTCACATAAACAATACTTTGGCGTACAAATGGTCAGGAACAATATTGACTTATGGTCCCTACAGGTGGGCACAAATCTTATTTGGACACGTGCATAATATCAAAATTGCATTATTCAGCCTAAATCCATATGTATGCAGGGAACAGGTAATTTTTTCGGCATGATAGCATAAGCCTATATATTGCAAATGGTCAGGAACAATATTGACTTATGGTCCCTACAGGTAGGCACAAATCTTATTTGGACACGTGCATAATAAAAAAAAATTGCATTATTCAGCCTAAGTCCATATGTATGCAGGGAACAGGTAAATTTTTAGGCATGGTAGCATAAGCCTATATATTGCAAAATAAGCATAATGCCTGGATTAGTCTACGCCTGAAAGTTGGCGCAACAATTACTGAAACCATTAAACAATTTAAGTACTGAAAACATGGCGTTGAACAATTTAAAATTATTTGAACTGTTTAGAAAGTCAACCACACCAAAGTTTTTCACGGAAGTGAAAATTCTTCCTGAGAAGTTGACATTGATCAGCAAATGGGGCTGCGATGGATCATCCGGACAAAGCGTTTATAAGCAAAGGATATCTTCCGATGACGCTACAATATCGGACGAAAATATGTTTATGGCATCTGTTGTTCCTTTGCGGCTAAAATCGGATGATTCCCTACACTGGAAAAATCCACGTCCGCCATCAGTGCATTATTGCCGACCAATAATGTTTCAGTTTGCAAGGGAATCGGCAGAACTCATAAGGACTACGGTGAAGGACATTGAAGAACAAATAAGCAAGATTAAGCCTACAAAGCTGCAAATTGGAGAAGGAAAATATATTCAATGCAATTACGAGTTCCACCTGACCATGGTTGACGGAAAAGTCGTAAACGAACTGACAGGAACAACCTCAACAATGTCATGTCCGATTTGCAAAAAGAGTCAGAAGAACTTTTTTCAATTCAATTCAATTTATTTCATATATAATATGTTACATCTCAATTTTATATATTTAGTTGTAAAGAGTTTAAGATTAGTATCTTTTTCTGCTTAATTATAACATATTTCAATTAGTTATCATATACATATATATAGACAGAATTATATTGGAGGTAAAAATTCAGCAAAAACCTATTTAAACCCCTTTTTTCGTTTTATTTTTATATTTTTTTTTATCGATTTTTTATTATTATTTGTCAGAAGAACTTTGGTAATTTAAACGATTCTACAAATGAGGAGAATTACGAATATGGAATGTCACCATTGCACGCAAGGATAAGGTGTATGGAATTCTTGCTAAAACTGGCATATACCCTACCACAAGAGGAAGAAAACTTCGATGAAAATACATCAATAAAGGATAAGGAAAAGATCAGAAAGAAGCAAATACAGGATGCTTTTTTAAACAAGTTGGACTAAAAGTAGACTGTCCCAAGCACGGATACGGTAACTCAAACGATGGAAACACTTCTAAGAGATTTTTTGAAAATGATGAGGCAGTAACTAGAATCATTGGAATTGACAATCAAATCGTGAAAAGATTGGGAACGATCTTGGATGTTTTAAACTGCAAAGAAAATGTAAATTCTACAAAATATGGAGAATATGCGTCGAAAACTGCATCTCTTTTAGCAGAAATGTATCCACAGAAGAAGTTGACCCCGACAGTCCATAAAATATTGGCGCATGGCAAAGATATAATTGAGTACCAGTCTTTGCCAATTGGAGAGCTTTCTGAAGAAGCACAGGAGTCTCTTAACAAATTTTATAAAAAATATAGATTGCAGAACACATTCAAAGCATCAAGGGTAAGGCAAAATGAGGACCTCTTCAACATGTTGGCAGCATCTTCCGATCCACTTATTTCTTCCCTGCGGCATGTGAAGTCACGAATAGAGTTACAAAATAATTATAGTTTAGAAATGGTTAGTCTTTTAGATATACCTTCTCTTACGAATTGTGATGAATATTTTACAGAAAATTTAAAAAATAAATTTAAAAAAAAATTTATTTTTTTTTTAATTTGTTGGGTAATAATTTAAAACATAAAACCCTAAAGAAAAAAAATAAAAACAATCTAAAAATGTAAAAATAATTTTTTTTAGTTACCATAAAATTGATTTTTCTACTAATTTTAACTTTGATAACCCATAAGTAGGCCCCTACAAAGCGTAGCACCCTTTCCAAACGCTCATTTCATAGGCTGAACAGTTATCTATCATATGCTGTTTAAACTGTTCAATTATCTTATTCGGTTCAAAAGATATGATTTTTGCAACGAAAAAACTCAAATGGCGCCACTGTGCGTCGTTTCTTAATAAGATCTTTGTAGTAAAAAAAATGCAAATACAATACAATACATATTTTTCTCTATTAAACATTTAAGAAAATTATAAAAAATTGGATTAAGAGTGTATTAAAAAGAACTTCAAAATGCTTGCGTTTTACGTTTTAGATTTCCAGAACACCTCTAATAGTTTGATATCAGTTTTGACGAAAATCTAATTTTTTTTAATTTTTATAAAAATGAAGGGAACTTCTTCAAATTTTAGAAAACTAAAGAACCAACTGTGATATGCTTTAGTTGAAATTGTGCGAATACATGTTTATCATATGTATCAAACCATATTGAACTTAAGGGAACTTTTTGTTAAATTTTATTAAACTGTCATTTGCTTAAATAAAGTTCGAAACTGATCGCACATTCCGTACGGAATCAAATATTTTTTGATTTTTTTTTTCGTTAATTATTGACAGTAGCTTAAGCAAGCTTATGCATATTATAGATGGGCCTTAATTTTCAAGCAAAAAACAAAATTTGACATATAATAAAATATGTTGGCTGAAGTTTTGTGAAAAAAATTTGATTTGCATGAAATTCATGAAAGAAAAGCATTTATTAAACTGTTCTTGTCTGCCACTGTAACTATTTAACACAAACATCATACAATGAAAATGTATGTATGTATATGCAAATGACAATGAAAATTATCAAATAAAACAAAACATTAAAATTTACATCCATACATTTTTTAACATGAACTTTTATAATGGTGTGATTGAATACATTTAACAGATATAAAAATAAAAACACAAATAAAATAAAATATTGTATGTATAATTGACCAATTTTACAGCAATGATTAGACATTTATACAAAATACATCAAATTTTATTGCAGTGTACTGAAGTTTTGAAACACACAGGTATTTTTTAACTAATTACAATTTACATTAATTTAAAATTGTGTAAGCACGAGGCAAAAATTAGACAAACGCATACGTATAAATAAAGGCCACATTGGTGGCACGGTAGTAGCTTGACACTTGTATTTTGTAATTTGAGTACCCCAGTAAACGAAAGTACAACGAACGGATGCACATGCCAAAATGTGTAACCAAAAAAAAAAAACAAAAAAAAAACTTATCAATGGAAAATGTGTTTGAAGCCAGCCATTAATATTGAGTGATGATGATGATAAATATGTTAGAGCACTCGTGCAGTGATAACAACTCTGATACGATACGATGCATGCTTTTTTTTGCATGAATTTATTCGGCATTTCTGCCTGATGTAGTAGTCATTAGGGCTTCCTTTAATTTTTTTCTTTTATATACTACAAACATAAAATCAATAAAAGTTAATGAAACAAAAACTAGACAAAACTAGAGCTGATGAAACCTTTATACAAAGATACATATATAAAAAGAACCGATACGTATTTAAAAATGTAGCATTAACAATAGTCGAACGCACAAATTGTATTGTATGATATATTTAAAGTGGGGACAGTTGTGGGTAGATTTACATGATCAGCTGCCACACGTCTTAATCTCATGGTGATCTAAACACCACACTCAAGCTCACATGACGACTCCATCCATGCGCAGTCTCACTCCACATAGGTAGCAACTCTAAGATATGGCATTCGGCATAAGGCACCCCACAGTCTAAGATTTGCCGGCATGAAATAATCCCCCAACAAATTATGAAATAACCCCCAAAATGTGGGGCCTTATTTCATATGCAATAAAACCGCAATTTTTAAAAATAAATAAACACCCAACGAAATAAAACAACGTCCCTAAACAGTAATGAAATAATACCGTTATTCTTGGGGGCTTTCTTCATATGAAATAAAACCCCAATTTCTAAAATTAAATAAGGCCCCAATATGTATGATACCATTAATTTTACAGTTTTGTTTTTAAGAATCGAGCGATGGATAGCATGGTGGGGGCTTCGACCCGGGCGCACAGTGGAAAAACTTACGAGAAGCGGTCAAAATTCCATAAATTTTGACTGGATCGATTTTCAATAGGTGCGATGTTAGGCTTTAATTTGCGCTTTAAAACGTAAAATTCGACTGATAGGAACAAAAGTTATGGGGAGTTCAAAATGCATTTTCATTTTTTTGCTGAGTTTCGGTGTAAAAGTTGAATATTTCATATATTATTTTTTTATAATTTATCATTATTTCTCTTGTATTTTACAACTGATACTTATTATTTAATCTCGAACTTAGATCCTGTCAGAAAATGTCAACATTTGGCCCCTGTAGTCCCAATATTCACACAGGCCGACGGTTGGCTTTTTTTGGACGAGAAGAGTTGTTAAAGGGATAATACTGCAAAGGAACATTTTGAAAAATGACCAAATAGTATTCTTGGTCATCGATAAAATTTTAAGTAAATCCACTTTTATATTTGGTTTGGTATGTAGATGTATTTTATGTTTATGTATTAATACTTAAATCAAAAACAAATTATAATCTGTAAGCTATTTTAAATTAAACAAGTCGGAGTGCTATATTCGGATATACCGAATCTTTGATACCCTCCACCGACAGAAGTGGGCTCTATATTGTAAATACATATATATTATTAAATAGGCTTCAAAAAAACGAACGTCAGCATTAAAATTAGTTGCGGTTTAGACCTATATTAAATTATTGACCGACAATAAGAAAGTTTTATGCGTTTCTTGTTAGAACTTTGAACTGGCTTGAGTAAAATATCATGATTCGTAACAGTTTTAGCCGAACTGAAATGTTTTTTAAGATGGTAATTTTGTATTGGACCTGTGGTAAATTATGGACTTATCATCCTAAAATTCTGAAGACTGCTTTCTGGTATTACAAAAAATAAATTAAAGTAAATTTCCATACAGCAGTGTAATTAGTTTTAGCGTTAACAGTGAATTTCACAAAATTACATGATATTTTTTCTGGCCATATGAATCTAAGTTGGAAGAAACTTTACCGCAATATCTATATCTGTTATGGTTAAGGCGAATTACATTGTCCCAAAGAGGGCTTTATTTGGGCTTAGGCGAAATAAACTGTTTTCCGAAAGTAGGGTTTATATGCGGCCTAGTGTAAATTATGGACCGATCTTCAAAAAAATTTACAGTGTGATTACTGGTCGTATAAAACTGTGACGTACCAAATTATAGTACGATAGCATTATTTATTGCGGTTTTAGGCGTACTAAACTGTTTTCCGGGAGAGGGGTTTATGTGGGGCCTAGTGTCAATTATGGACCGATCTTCAAAAAATTTTACAGTGTGATTACTGGTCGTATAAAACTGTGACGTACCAAATTTTAGAATGATAGCATTCTTTATTACGGTTTTAGGCGTACTAAACTGTTTTCCGCTTTTGTGTAGGCTTTTGTATATGGGCCTGTGGTCAATTATGGACCGATCTTCCCGAAATTTACCAGTATGATTTGCAGTTGTATAAAGCGAATTCGTGTAAAATTTTATATCACTCCGTGCATTATTCCACCATTATAGCCACCTAGATCGTGCGATATCACACGTTTGGTCTATTTTCTCTGGGGATATGTAAAGTTTAAGGTCTTCGTGCGTAAGCCAGGTACGATTGGCGCTTTGGAAGCGTGTTATTCGCGAGATACCAAAAATTTAACCTTCCGAATGGACCGCCTCAGACGTAGTCATGGCCAACATTTTCAAACAGTAAATGCCATAAATGGTTCTTTTAACCGATAATAGAAATATTAAGTTCCCTTTTAAATTTATGTGTTTTATTTTACATTAAAAATCAAACCTAACGATGAATCACCCGATATAAGACCAAGTTTAATGAGAAGCGTTGAGAGGAAAAAAGTTATTATCTACCTAATCTGGTCTTACTTCATAACAACAAAAATTTTTTTACCATAAAGAGATATACGGTCATGTTCTAGATATCCAAAGAAATTTACAAAATGTTAATTGTAAAGATAATTGGTACAAAATTTGTTCGATTTTAAGTCCATTTCATTTCGATTTAAAGACCAATCCCAATAAGTTAAAAAAAATTTATTAATTAAAAAAAAAACAAAATTGCAAAGACCATTTCGAAACAAAAAAAGAAACTTATCTTTAGTCGCAAAAAGAACTTTGAAAAAAAACAATTTCCATAAAAGTAACACGCTTTAAAAATTGAACCATTTTTAGTTCTTTTTATTAAGTAATTTTTTAAAAATAAAATGTTAAAGAACATTAATGTACAAAGCGTTGGCGTGTGTGCTTGACACATTGTTATAGTACATTGTTATATTTTCTTATTCGGTACGATGTCTTTCATCATATTTGCTAAGAATTTCTAAACAACAAAATTAAAGTCAAAGAAGTTACTTCTGTCCAGCTAAATTATCCAAATCTTACACTGTGCGGGTGCTACCCTGCGGGAAATGTGTCACGATTGTTTTTAAGGCACTTATCCCGTGGACCAGTTAACGCAATATTATTTTAGAAAGGGTCGAATTTTTATAGATGAAAACAAGACATATCACTTAACTGGTGATAATGTGTTTGAAGTGTAGTTATTCCAGAGGTAATTGACATAAAACTAATCACGTGACTGGATTTTGGCTGATTCGCTCTGGTTTTTTTTATATAAAGGGGATCAATAATATCAACATGGTGCAGTCGGTGCAATATATGCGGCAGGCAATTACAGTTACAAAGTATTAAAAATGTGCCAATTAACCCCCTAATAGGACAACGCCATGTTAAAGTGACAAGTCCCCTTCATATAAAATGTTAGTCCTAGAATCGGTCCTTACCGCTTTATAACTGACACGTGACCAGTTTGGTGTTAACTCCCTTTTCTCTAGGATATTAACTTCAGTGGTACCAGATGGAATTTCTGGCCAGCCGCGATAGCAAGAGGTCGTGAAGATCTCCTGAGATCTGCCAATTTTGGATTTTTGCCGAATCACTAAATTGAAGCAAATTTTACGGCAATAAATTTATATATTTATGCTACTACGTTTTTACTCGTATTTAAATGATTTCCCAGAGTGGGCTTTATATGAGCCTATGGTTAGCTATGGACCTAGCTTCTTATAAGACAAGAATTCACACTGCCAAATTTCTTGAAGTTCGGTCTATAATTTAACATATGCCCCTATAAATAATAATGTAATTATTTATAGATCCCATATAGAGCCCGCTGAAATTATGCCAAATTCAAAATATTATAAACTTGTAATTTTAAATTTGATTATTTAAATTATTTTTCTATATAAAAGTTTTGAGACTTACTTTTAAAAAATAAGAAATATTTAAAAAATCGGCCGTGTAATGGTTTAGTTTAACTCGTTCAAGTTAGAAATACGACCTTATTCTTATTTGATCGTTAAGCAATAAAATGAATTTTCGAAATTTTTTAAAAATTTACACAAATTAAGATTTCGAAAACACCTACTAAGTACATAAAAATTTGTAAAAAAAAAAATAAAACTAAATGAGTTATGAAAAGTTTTGTAATAACATGATTATTTGTTTGTTTTTTACACAACTTATATAGTAGAACTTTTGTCAGTGTAAATTCTGTTTCTGTTATCAAAAAAAATTAAATTTAACCAACTCATCTATTTCCAAATAGATTTTATTTACTTAAGTGTTTTCGAAAGAATTAACGCAACTTTTTCAACAAAGTGAGAAAACATTATCTACTAAAAACCGGCCAAATACGAACATAAAGACTCTAGAAAATTATTAAACGACCGTAACACAACTATTTTCAAACGATTTAAATAAAATGTTTACTTATAAAAGGCATAACTTATAACTTACTGCATTTAGTATGCAGTAAAAACTCGAAAATATGCCCTGCAAAATGGTTAAAAAGTATGCCCCAAAAAAATCAAAAATTTATCATTTGTTACCCAAATATTCAACAATTTAAAAACAATTGCATTAAAAAAAATAATCCTAAAATTATAATCGGTAAAGCCCAGACACAATTGTATTTACCAGGGCTGTGGAATCGTCAGAAAAAAGTTCTAACTCCGACTCCAAATGCTGAAATTTTTTAAGTGCGACTCAGACTCCAACTCCTACTCTAACCTTGATGCTAAATGTATATAAGACTGGTCCTTACTTGACTTTAAACTCTTTTTATACCCTCCACCACTAGTGGTTATTGAGGGTAAACTAAGTTTGTCATTCCGTGTGAAATTTTGTATTATGAATCTAAGACCATAAAGTATATATATTCTGGTTTCTTGTGTAACTCTAAGTCGATTCAGCCATGACCGTCTGTCTGTCCGTCTGTTGAAATCGCGGTCACTTTCGAAAAACTCCAAAGATAAAAACAAACTTGGTGTCAAATTGCTTCTAGTTATCCTAAGTAGTTTGGGATTGAAATCCAGCAAAATCCGATGAGAAGGATCAGAGTTATAAATCAAAATGTAGAACCACCACCCTAAAAAATGGGCAATTTTTTACAAAAACTAACATAAAAGGTGGCATTATGCACGGCATGATATAAGCTTTTGCATAAACTCGTTCTATATGACTAGAAATCATCCTGTATGTCAAAAACCGTAACAAATATTGCTATCATATTAAAATGTGCTACGTCTTCGTAAAGATCGACCCACAATTTACCATAGGGCCCATTTTAAGCCTATTCCCGGAAAATAGTTTAGTACGCTATCATAAAATTTGGTACATCACCGTTTTATAAAGCTAGAAATCATACTTTAAAATTTCGTGAAGATCGGTCCATAATTTACGCTAGGCCGCATATCTTACTTTCTCTCGGAAAACAGTTTAGAGTGTTAAAAACGTAATAAATAAAACTATTGTAATACAATTTAGTACGTCAAAGATTTATAGGACTAAAAATCACACTTAAAAATTTCATGAAGCTCGGTCCATAATTTACCATATAATGCCCAATATTATTCTCACTGTGGAAAATTATTTAAATACGCCTTAAGCCGGATATGATATTGTGGTAAAATTTGATTCAATTTTGGTTCATATGGCCAGAAATAATATCATGCAATTTTCTGATTATCGGTCCATATTTACCTTAGACCCCATATTTTGCAGCCTACTGAAAAGCACTACTGTATTGAAATTTCGTGATAATTAGTCCATAATTTACCATGGATCTAATTTAAAGTTATTCCGGCATAAACTGTTACGAATCATGATATTTTATACAAGTTTGTTCAAATTGCTAGAAATAAAAGCAAACCACTGTCTGATTGTCGTCCAATTGATTTTTCTCACCATTTACATAGACTTCGTCCTTAGTGCAAATTAAATGTATTAACCAAATTTGATAAAAATAATCTGCAAAATTGCAACTAAAGTTAATTTAAAGTTATTCCGGCATAAACTGTTACGAATCATGATATTTTATACAAGTTTGTTCAAATTGCTAGAAATAAAAGCAAACCACTGTCTGATTGTCGTCCAATTGATTTTTCTCACCATTTACATAGACTTCGTCCTTAGTGCAAATTAAATGTATTAACCAAATTTGATAAAAATAATCTGCAAAATTGCAACTAGTAATTTGCGCACAATGTGAACATGGACAGGCCAGCCAAGCAACAGACGGATGGACATCGTTAGATCACTTAAAAAAGTGATTCTGAGTCGGTCGGTATTAGAGATGAGCGATCCCGTGATTTTTAAAGATCATCGTGATTAGTGAATGTGATTTAAAAATCACTGCTCCTTTAAACTGTGATTGTGATCACGGTTTATCAGTTTTCTGTTCTTTTAAAGCAATTGTGGCCAAGCTATATGTACATTACGCCAGCTTTTGCAAGAGCTTTTGTAAGGACTTTACAAAGAAACAACAACAAATTGTAAGAGCTTTCAAATCTGTTTACTTTCATATACATACATACATACATACTTGAACAAATAAATTTTGGCATAAAAAAATTCTAATAAGATAGAAAAGAGAATGAAAGGAACAGCAATATCATTCGACATTTCATTCAAAAAACGCTATTACCCACACAAACAGTGAAATATCATAAATTTGAATATGTAACAAAATACAAAAAGAACGACTTAGAAAGTACCTGTTACTTGACAAATTTGGTCACAACTGTGATTCGTGATTTTTCTGTAGCAGTGATTAAATCACAGGTACAGAAATATCGCTCATCTCTAGTCGGTATACTTAAAAATTGGTCTAGATTTCTATGTATTACATCACCAAAAACGTATATTATTGCTTTTTTCTCAATTTTTGCTTATATAAATATAAAATTTGAAAGTTTAAAATATCACTTATCTTTAAGGAAAACCTGCTTTGGCTTTCAATTTTAGAGTAATTTAGATGGCGAAATTGAAATTTTT
The DNA here is from genome assembly GCA_943735925.1 of Pollenia amentaria. Lineage (NCBI taxonomy): Eukaryota > Metazoa > Arthropoda > Insecta > Diptera > Polleniidae > Pollenia > Pollenia amentaria. The sequence goes on from OX031008.1 coordinate 166,815,955, forward strand.
TGAGTTTCCAATTTCACCAATTTATTTAAATATCAATTTAATTAAAAATTCGTTTTTCATGTCAAATAAAAATAAAATTATATGAAAAACTATATTTAAATATGAATTGATATTAAAATAGAATTGGTGAAATTGGTCATTAATATGTACTCTGTATATGGTGGCCAGTTGTTTTACTAAACAGAAGTGATCGAAAAAAATTTTAGACATGTATATTTTTTCCTTAACTTTTGTATCAACAACGAGTACTTCTATATTATTCTCTCTTAAATAGACATATAGTTCCGCTTTAGTAAAACACATTTCTTGCAGTAAAGAGCCGAATCTGTTATGCCCTCCACCGAGAGTTCGAATATTTCACAAGTGGGCTTTAAAACCAGCCCATATTTTTAAAACCAGACTTCACAGTACATATTATAATAAGTTGCCTACACAGACAAAAATAAAAATTGATTTAAATTAAAAAAATTGTGATATTAATTGAAAAAATTATTTAAATTTTCACGGGTACAAAAATTAATAGTATCAATTTAACGTTTAATTCACTTAATTAAACGATTATTTCACTTGATTAAATTATTAATTACAGCTGATTTTATTTTCGATTAAAGCTTTAATTGGTGAAAAACTTTGGAGAAGTTTTTCTGTGTAATTGAAAAAAAATATTATCAGTTGTTTCAAAAATATATGTAATTAGGCCTGTTGTTGATAATGGATCGTTAATCACAAAATTCGGTAGTCTGCATTAAAAAAGTATTAAAAAAACTTACACGAGACCAATAAAGTAATATACATTTTTTTTAAATTTAATGCTTCTTAAGTTGCTTTTCGGAGGGCTGCTTTAAATGGGACCTGTGGTAGTATTATGATAAAATTACATGGTGTTATTTTAAGCCATATAACTCTGTGTTTGACCAAATTTTACCACAATATCTATATTATTTACGGTTTTAGTCGATCTTCACGAAATTTAGCAGAGTGATTTTTAATCTTATGAAACTCTGACATAGTAAATTTTACTCCACTATCATTATTTCTTATCATAAAAAAGTATGACAGATCAAATTTTACCACAATACACAGTACGGAAGTAAAGTAGCTGAAGATCGTTGTACTGACGTTTTAAAATTATTGCCAGGCCCACTATGCTGTAGTGCAAATACGCCGCCATTTGTTGTCCAATATCAAAGAGTTATATATCATTGTTAATTAATGTCTTAAGACAGATATATTTCTCAGATTCCTGATTCTTAAATCTGTCGCAATATCTCTTTTGATTTTTATATAATAACTCAATTTTTTATAGTATTTTTTTTAATTGATATTAATACGTATGGATAATTCCATGTCAAATCGACCAAGAGTGGGACCCGACCACTTTCGATTTAAATGAAATTCCTATAAGGAACATATATCAACTCATTTAATTTTTTGAAGACATAACGTGACAAAAAGTGTGCTTTTCTTTAAAAGTGCCCACATTGAGCTCCAACAAAAAATGCAACAAATAAACAAAAGAAACTTTATCAATGTCGATACTTTTTTTAAACACCTAAAATCACACAAATCAAAATTAATAAATACTGATTGCTCAAAATTACAACATTAAAATTTTACTTTAGGATTACACAGTACAACACATGATTTGCCAACTCAATTCTGTGAACTGTATGTGAAATTAGACCCAAAAAGAAGAATTTCTGCATCATTCGTTTTGTCTTCTTACCTGCGATTTGAAGTTAGTATCGATTTGAAGTTAGTACTATCGTATAGGGGAATTTATCACGTTTTAGGCCCTGTTGTTTGACATAGCTCGACAACCACTAGCCCAATTTAGTTGAAATAAATTTTAAAAAATTAAGAATTACAATTCCCTTAATCTGTTCATATATTGTTTTCCTATACAAGTAACACTTTCGAAGTTAAAAATGAATGTATGAAGGGAAAAAATTATTTTTTGCCTAAAAATTTAAATTTTTTTTTTTAAAAATACATAAAAAATCCAAAATGGAAAAAAGTTTCAAGTCTAGTTATTTTTTCGCAAAGTCACATAACCTATGAGCAAAATGAGACAAAGATCATAAAAATCGATGCACGCGTTTCGCTTTTATTCGCAATTGAGTAAAGGTATGAATTTCAAAAATCAGTTATAGCCACCACCCTTAAAATAAAAATAAAAATATAAATTAAAAAATTATCATGCAAAAAAAACTTTATTTATAAAAACTTAATGAAAATAAAATAATATGCAATTAATACGCAATTATAATATGCATAAAAACAAAATTTAGAACATTTTTTCAATTATTGGCAATATCCATCCTTGTAGAAGTTGACGCTTGTGGTTCTGATGATCTTGTTTTCTTCGTAGGTTGTTCATATTCATGGTCTGAGTCTGTATCGTCATCCGAGATACACATACTATTCAAGGGCGTGTTTCTTTCACTGTGTCCACCAATTTCAATGTCTTCATCTTCGGTGATTTCTGAAAATCAGCTTGGCGTTGTCGGTATGATGTTGCGCTGACATTTTGCTGTGTGAGTTTTCTTCTCTTCAAAAATGATGTCAGCCATTCGGAGTCGTGTTGTGATAGTCCCAGCTTGGCCACAATGTAATCCATTTCGATTTGTGGTAGCGGTTGTGGTGCACTATTTTCAATATCGGGTATCCAATCAGCATCATCCAAATCGGTCGGATTGGTGAAAACGGTTTCGGCTAGCAGGGACACAGTATCCGCACTCGGAGGTGCATCGGTATCAGCAGGGCGTTGCACTGGAAGTGTGGCAGTAAATGCAGCAGTGTATACTTTTGTTTTCAATTGTTGTCTGTTTAATCCAGGACGAAAATTTATGCATGCATAGCACCTGGATTCATCATGTCCAGTTGTGTCTTCCACCCAAATTACTGGCTTCATAAAAGATAACTTTCTACTTTTTCCGTGAATCCATTTTAGAAGGGTAGTATAACAACTGTTGCACACTGTGTTCGGCGTAAAATTTGCACCACTTAAATCTGCTTCATCGAAATAATTACAATACGCGGTTTTGAATTGCTCAGTAAACAAATTTTTTCGATCTTTTTTCTGTATTTTTCGGACGATATGACCACAAACGTAACAATATTCATCCAAATATGGGCACTTGTTGTTTTCCATATTAATATATTTTATGTTTTGTTGTTATTCACTTTTAAAAAACTGGAGAAAAATCACTTCAATGCACACCTATAAATACTACGTATTTTTGAATATTTTACTGCCAGGTACTTATAAATGGGCGCATATTTTAAGGGCGGCTGGCTATATACCTGATTCAGCACTTGTACGTTTCAAACTGTGCAAAACTTTCCAAATAATGACCACCCTTAAATGTGGGTGCAATTTCTGTAAAAAAATCATATAGGTAGCCACCGGAAAAACCCAAATAATAAAAAGGTCCACTTTCCGTTTAATTGTCCATGTACATTTATTACCGCAATCATAAAAATCAAATAACCTTTTGTTTATTCTTTTTTTTTTAATTCTCAGAATCATGAAAAAGGTGTCAATGTTTTCTCCAAATAATGTTGTGCATATCTCGAGAAAATTTTTGAAATTCATACATTTACTCAATTGCGAATAAAAGCGAAACGCGTGCATCGATTTTTATGATCTTTGTCTCATTTTGCTCATAGGTTATGTGACTTTGCGAAAAAATAACTAGACTTGAAACTTTTTTCCATTTTGGATTTTTTATGTATTTTTAAAAAAAAAAATTTAAATTTTTAGGCAAAAAATAATTTTTTCCCTTCATACATTCATTTTTAACTTCGAAAGTGTTACTTGTATAGGAAAACAATATATGAACAGATTAAGGGAATTGTAATTCTTAATTTTTTAAAATTTATTTCAACTAAATTGGGCTAGTGGTTGTCGAGCTATGTCAAACAACAGGGCCTAAAACGTGATAAATTCCCCTATACGATAGTACTAACTTCAAATCGATACTAACTTCAAATCGCAGGTAAGAAGACAAAACGAATGATGCAGAAATTCTTTTTTTGGGTCTAATTTCACATACAGTTCACAGAATTGAGTTGGCAATCAATTAACTGAAAAATGTTGTACTGTGTTATTTTTGCGAAAGAAAAAAAAATTAAAAAAGAAAAAAAAACACCTTCTTCAAAGTTTCAGGATTTTTAAAGAACAGTTTGCAGTATTAAATTAAAAAGAATCAGCCAAAAAAATAAGGGGTTTGACTTAGTCCATTTTTTAAATTTAATATTTTGCAGATATTACGTTTTTTAAAAACAAAAAACAATTTTAACATATTGTTTGTAGCCCCAAGTATTCTCTTTAAAATGACATACAAATCATCTTCGTTTAAATTTGTAATAATAGGGATCATTAAAAAGATAAAAATTTAAAAAGTTGGCCGAAGTCGGTTGTGATACTCACAAAACTTACTTGTGAGTGAACCTTTGTACTACCATGTGGTGCGGCCCTTCAAGCTCTAAACCTTTAAAAATATTCCCAACGTACCAAACTTTGTAATTTTTATTGTTGTTACATTTTCTATAGTAAATTTTATGTACCAGAAGTTTTATATGAACGAAGAGGTCAAAATGATCGCAAATAATGTGGTTGACTTAAAAGAGTCTCAGTTTTCAAAGACCGAAGAAAAAAATTAATTTATATGTCAATTAAGAAAAATAAGCCTACCTCGATGTCGTTATTCAAGAACCCAAATAATTGTATTAAGAACTAAAATGCTAACTTTCCAGCAGTCCTGCAGGCAAATTATAATTTATAATATAAATTTCTTACGGAGGTTGTTCCACCTTTCGGTTAATACTGAACCAATTGTGCTGGATTTCAATCCCAAGCTGTTTAGGAGGACTAGAAAGAATTTGTCAAGAATATTGTTTTTTTCTGTTGAGTCGGACAGCCAGGCAGACAGGCAGACGGACATGGCTAAATCAACTTAGAAGTACTCAGGGTACCAGAATATATATACTATGTTGGGTCTTAGATGAATATTAAAAAAGATTCACACGGAATGACAAACTTAGTATATCCTCATTCACCACTGGTGGCGGAGGATATAAAAAATATGTTCGAGAATGGTTCCATTACAGATGAGAATTAATTTTGTTAATTTTGTAAAATACTTATATCTATTGGGAACCCCTAAATAATACATGTCAATATAAAAAATGTTTAACAAATACATGTGTATTTATTGATATTGACTGAACTATGATTAAACAAATGGAGAGCAGCAATAATGATGATCAGTGGTGATCAGTAAAGCATAGAAACTAGAAAAATACAACTGAAAAAAACACACTAAATAAACACAAGTGTGTGACAACTAACGATTAAATGATGAGTATAAAATATTCGATGGTTGTTATTCATTTAGGCCAAGTTACAAAAGCAAATAAACAAAAAAAAAATATAAAATAAAAACACATACATTTATTACATTCACATACTTGTACAAAATATACGGGTCAATACAGTGGCCAATACACTTTACACAGGTTCCCCCTATTTATCAAATGCAACTCCGGGAAAACGTGCGATAGCTTCGAATGAAAAAAGCTGTATTTAGCTAAAGCGAGGTTTCACGTTTAGATGCTTCGAATTTTAGAATAGAAAATAACTAAGCGGAAGCACGCCATGATGATTGTTTGGTTTCATAGTTTATATTGGTTACAACATTTCTCACTCTCTCCCTCTTGTCCTCAGTCATCGTTTGTAAAAAATTCTCTAAAAATTACATGAAGTAAGAATAAAAAATTAGATTATAATCTAATAATTATTTGGTATTTAAACATACACGTGGTAAAATTTAAATGATGCCTAACTCTTTTTTGAATTCAAAGTTCTAATTTTTATAAAATGGTGTCACGTGTGTTGAAAAAACGAAAATTTTTTTTTTTTATTTAATTATTAAAACAAATAACCAGTGTGTTATCTTAAAAATGACGTGTAGAAATTCGTTTGGTAAATTACTTTTCAAAATTTGAGATTTACTTTGATCTTTTTTGTTTCTTAAGTAGAATACAAGGTAACTTTTACACAAAAACATTTTAAGTCTTGTGAAAACCCAAAACTCAGGAACATGTTTTAGGAGGTTAAGCTTTTTTGCGAATATCGAAGATCGTTTTCCCCTGAGGTAGGGATAATCTTAAGGATATTTCACTTGCTGGTATGACATCCTCTGGGGAATTCAAGTGCAGTTAATACCTTTGATTCGGCAGAAATCCAAAATTGACAGATCCGAAAAGATCTATACGATTTCTTAAGATCGCGGCTTACCAGAGTTCCTATTTGGCCCTCGAAAGTATAGTTTTTGCAGGAAATACTTTTTATTTTGCAAAAAGATTGGCTTTGCGAGAAGTTTTACTTTTCCGTTTAAAAGATACTTTAGGGGATCACGTAGTGGTTGCGGTTTTAATCCGAAGTCACGGAAAGGGAAATCCTGAGAAAGCTAATAAGTGCTGACATTTCACCTCTTTGGGAGAGTTAGGCCTGAGGGATGGATCATCCTTAGGTGGTGTTGCTACTCAACAGATGCTGCTGGCATATTACCAAAGGTAGTGGAGTTAAGATGGCTTCAGCTTCCAAACAAGGGGGCGAGTGTTTCATCTTGCCGGACTACGCATGCAAACTTCTACCTGTATATGCTGGTTGCTCTCACAATCAGGAGTGGTTGGTAAACACATGATTTGTCACCCATTGGTTTAGATTCACCGTGAGATTAGGTCCTATGGCAAGTGTTCATGTTAATCTTTTCCTCGTCTGACGAAGAGCGTTCTGGCTGAAAACCATAGTTGTGGGCATTACGCAGTGAGGATCCTTTTTAAACAGAAAAAAATCATTCGATTGAAGCGTTGAAATTTGGTGCCACATCAAAAGTCGAGCCAGAAATGCTGATTTAACAATACAAAAACAAGAACCCTTTTAAGTAAAATATAAAATAAATGATTCACGACAATGCAAAGCGAAAATTGTTATTTATTAGGGTATTCATTCGGTTAACTGTTAATCGGTTAGCCGATGAATTACTACCTGATTAACTGATCGGTTAATTTAAAATTGCCTATTTTCGAATAACGATTAAACCGGTTAATTGCAGGCGAATAACCGATTAACCGATGTAGCGAAATTTTTTGTAGCATTATAGCATATTTTTTTAGTTGTTAATTGGTTTCGTCTCATATACAAAAAGTATGTGTTTGAAAATATTTTTTAATACAAACGAACTACATATTAGTGATCTTTATTTCAAAAATTTTTTTTGTAAAAACAACCTAAATGAGCCTTTTCAGATTACTTTTGAGATTAAAAACTGATGTATCACTTGAGCAATTCAAAATGGATTCATTCATATGTATGTTCAAATAATGATTTCTAAATGTTTTGAATCGCTCTATTGATAGAGCGATTGAAAAAGGATTCACATATGATTCATTCATATGATCAAAAAGGAATCAGCAAATTATTTCACAAATTATTCTTCGAGATGATTCATCGGTAGAGTACCATTTTCTCAGAACGAGAGTATCATTTATGATCGAAAAATGAGCTCATGTACGGTTATTTTGCTCTTGAAGCTGATTCCTAAAAAATTCCATTATGATACAAAATGGTTGCTGCGAAGTGTTTACTTTCAACAGCTTTTTGTTTCAAGTACTTTTTATATGTATGTGCTTTGTTATATCTTTCGTCTCATATAATATAAATCTTTTAACATAATTAACCGAAACAATTAGAAGTGCTAAACATTTGAAAAAATTAAAACAGGACTCTAATGGCATAATGAAAGATTTTATATGTTTACAGAAATCCAGGAAAAGGACTGAGAAATTAGATATTCTGTATTATGGGTTGCTTTCGATTTCTCCAACATCTACGATAAATGAAAGAAATTTTTCAAAGACAACCTTTATCAAAACTAAAGAAAAGAATCGCTTAAATCCTGAACTTTTTCTAAAAGATTATTTTTTTAAGGGGTCCTTAAACTATTGAAATAACTAACAAAATGATCTTGCAGTTTATTTTTTAATTACTACATAATATTTATTTATTAATTAAAAAATATTTTAACATAATATATAAGAATTATTTTTGGTTTGCTCGTTTAAGTTCAAGAATTGTTATGTTATTTTTTTTCTAAATAACAAATAATTAATGCATTTTTATATATTGAAATTACTTAATTTATATAAAAAAACTTTATTAATCGGTTAACCGGTCAATTACAAAACCGATTATTAACCGATAAAACCAAAACCTCGGTTAATTAATCAAGCGATTAACCGATTAAAGCAAAAGCCCGATTTATTAATTAATCAGAATTCCATCTGATTCGAGTATCACAGTTCTTTTAAAAGTTTATAAAACCTGGTCTAACTGCTTAACAGGATTTAAATAACAAAGTCGTCCATAGTTTCGTACTATTATAAAATTAGATCTCCCTAAGTTGCCATACTACACCTTTTCCAATTGTAATTCAGAAAGCGTCAATTATAATTCAAAAAGCGTCAATTGTAATTGAGAAAGCGTCAATTGTAATTCAGATAAGTCAATTGAAATTCAGAATGCGTAAATTGTAATTAAGATTTGTAAATTGTAATTCAGAAAGCGTCAATTGTAAAGCAGAAATTGTCAATTGCAATTCAGAAAAAAAAATGTTATTAACTATTTATTTTAATTTTATTATAACAAAAAAAAGAGCTAAATATATTCGTATATATTCTGTTGCATTTTATAAATGCATGTGTTTATGATTATCGACCGACCGCCATGTCATTCATTGACAACGCAGTAGCTTGGTCAACTGTACAGTGTTGCACAGCACGAGCGCAATGAACCCCAGTTATGGCATTTATTGCATTATCTAATATATCCTTCAAGTATGTAGATAAAAATTTGGTCTATCACGCAAGGACCTGCAACGTTTGGAACACGAATGTTGCTTTTGGCATAGGCTTTTACTTTGGACCAAGACATTTTTAGTGATTTTTCTTTTTTGCGTTTATTACATTCTTAATTACCATTTACGCTTTCTAAATTAAAATTGAAAATTTCTGATTTACAATTGACTCTTTCTGAATTACAATTGATTAATCTGAATTACAATTTTCGCTTTTTGAATTAAAACTGGAAAAGGTGTAGTAGCAAAAATAGTTTAGCGAATTGAAAGTTTTACATAACATGGGATTGGACCTCAACTGTAGCCCAAACCGTGTGGAAGGAGATCTTAAAAATTTTAGGGGTGTATTTTTGCTCCTAGCTTAGAGTGAAGTTCGGCCTACTAACGAATGTCCCTGTGTTGTGGTGCTATTAAGGACCAACCATAATATGCATAAGCTAGCTTAAGCTGCATTTAAAGAAACAAATACAAAATCAAATAACATCTGATTCGGTACAGAATGTGCGATCAGTTTCGCACTTTCGTTGTGTTCACTCGCACAGAAAAAGTTTTCCAAAAAGTTTCACCAATTAAAGCATTAATCAAAAATAAAATCAGTTTTAATTAAAAATTTAATCAAGTGAATTAAATGTTTTATCAAGTGAACTAAACTTTAAATTGAGTGAATTAAACGTTTAATTGATACTATTAATTTGTGCTTCAAATTTAATTAACTTTTTAATTAATAACACAAATTTTTTAATTGAAATAAATTTTTCTTTTTTTCTTTGCGACTTTAAGATCGCTGTGCGTAATCTACCCCACATATGTATGTATGTTCAGTCAATGGTAGAAGTTAAAATATGACTGCAGCGACATACGCTATTACCAGCCAGAAATTATAAGATAAAAAACGTTCGTTTGGACATCTAATCAAATTATGGTTTCATGTTAAAGGCTCCATATGCAGTCATATACTTTGAGTAGTTTAAACTGAACCAAATTCTTACTGAAAGTTTAAGTAGTTAAATTCTTAATTATTTAAACTAAACATTTTTTACATTTTTCAATTAATCTGGGGAATTTATTTTACAAATTGCAGATAACCCAATATCTGAAATCGAAAGAAAACACAAAAATATAATTTCAAGCACGTTGTAATCGTATAGTATTGTCGTTTTTTTAACCAACAACATTTTCAAAGTCAATATCTTTTCAAGCGTAACATTTTTGTAGATTTTTTGTCATTCTTAAACACTTACAAAACAGAAACACACATGTACTTTAAATACTAAAACTTTTTCCATCATATTAATAGATTTTACAATGGAAAACTACATGGAAAATATTTAATAGTAGAAAAAAATAACAATAATAATTGCAATTAAATGACAATAAAACAATCTTTCAACTTCAAAATTACAAAAATATAAATGACATGCACATGCAAAAATATTAAAAAAAAGCTTACAAATGTTTTCAAATAGAAAATGTCCACTAAAAGATATTTAAAAAAAATGTATATAAATACCACGTTTTTTTATATAAATTTTCATTTTACATGCATTTTCAACGCTGTAAAACTTGGTCAACCTTTAACAATAGAAAATAAAACAAGGCAGCGTCCACAAATGGTGGCAATTTGGCTGCCAAGCTTGTTAGGGTCTAAATAATTTTGAGAACAATTTCAAAAAAAAGACTGGTTTTCATAATTATTTAATAATTTTGAAAAAACTTAAAATTTTAAGCGTTATTTATAATTATATATGAATGTATTTGTAAAAACAAAACAAAAATACAAGGTCCCAGGCATGACATGCTTAAGTGCAACATATTGACCTAAATTTAAACAATCTTTGATAAAAATCACTCGCTGGCTACTGATCATAAAATGGGAAATTATTTTTAATGTTGTTACACTTTGGTATATTGTCATCAGAGGCTTGAAAGAGTGATTTTCTTAATTCCCTTTACAAAAAAAAATAACTATTTAATTCCCAATTAATTTTCCACAGAATTAATTATTTAACAAGGAAGAGTGCTATATTCGGCTGTGCCAAATCTTTGATACCCTTCACCAACATGTTCTTCTAGGGGGAACTTTTTTCTCCTTAGTCCGATTTTATTCATTTTGGAGCCTTACTAGCCTATGACCATAACACATATTTCTGCCGAGCTTCATCGACCTAAGGCTAAAAAAGAAATGTCCGGCTAGATTGGCAAAATAGGGATATGTGTTTCTGTGAAAATAACAGAAAACTGTTTTGGTAAGAGAAAACTGATAGATGAATGCAAGTTTAACTTGTTTGGAAGCGATGGTCGCGCGAAAGTTTGGCAGAAACCTAATTTAGGTCATATAGAACGAATTTATGCAAAATCAGTCCGTTCATTATACCAGCATTTACGTAAGTTTTTGTAACAAAATTATCAATTTTTCAGAGTGGTTTCACATTTGAATTCATAACTCCAATCCTACTGAACCAATTTTGCAGAACCGAATCTGCTTAGGATAACTAGAAGCAATGTGACATCTCTTTTCTTTTGAATTGTTCGAAAATGAGCGTGTTTTCAACAGACGGTCAGACAGACGGACAAAGCCAAATGGACTTAGTATTACTCAAGGACGCAGAAAATACATACTTTCTAAGGTATAAGATGAAAAATAAAAAAGTTGCACACGGAATGACAAACTGTGTATACCCTCATTCACCGCTAGTAGTGGTGGAGGGTTTAAAAAGCTTTATTCTTAAAGCTTTACTTCCAGAAGAATTAATTCCCAGATAAACTCATTCTAATGAACTGTTTATTTTCTTTGAATGATTCAAATTTGTTTTAATTAAATCTTTTACAAATTGAATTTTATTATATATTTTTTTATTATTCCCCTCAAAATATGAACTTCAAATAAAACTAAACTATTTAACTTTATTTAGTAAACTAAATTAAAGTTTTACTCAAGAAATTTGATTTCTTAATGATGAAACAGAACTGGGGCTGAACGATGTTTTCCATACAGGTCGTCAAATAAAATCTTTTTATTTTGAAAATGTTTTATAGACACTTATTCTCTTAACAATGCTACCATACTTTCATTCAATGCTTTTGAATGAATGATTACCTCAATTCATCAATTCAAATAGGTAATAATTCATTCAAAAGCAAATTTCGATCTACCAAGGTAAAATACCATTTGGTTTAAAGATTGATGTTTGACTAATGACGTCATCCGTCGTCAATGGCGGTGAGAGCCAAACGGCAAACCCTACTTAAGAGATTGTGTGGTTACAATTGAAACTAGTCTGGGCAACCTGACCGTTAACGCCTGGGTTTAATTCCCAGCTCAGTCAAGAATGAAAAATGTTCAATAAATTTTAATTAATCTCATGTTGTAAAATTCCTTTCTTCATAAAAATAATTTAATGAAAATTAAATTCAATGAACTTAAGCCTGATTAAAATATCAAAATTTGGATTAAAAACCATTAACAGTTCAATAAAATAACCACAATACTAATTATTTAAATTTTCTTTAATATATAATTTTGAAAGCTGACTTTTTAATGCTTATCGGCACAAAAAAAATTAAAAATTGTCTCTAATCACCAAATTCATAGAATCAAGCAAACAATTTGTTGATTTTGCACCTATTACCAAAATGATTATATTGATTACTAAAAATTTTAAAAATTTAGATATTTTTAATTAGGCTTAAGTTCATTGAATTTAATTTTCATTAAATTATTTTTATGAAGACAGGAATTTTACAACATGAAATTAATTAAAATTTTTATTGATAATTTTTCATTCTTGACTGCGCTGAGATTTGAACCCAGGCGTTAACGGTCAGGTTGCCCATACTAGTTTCGATTGTAACCACACAATCTCGTCAGTGGGGTTTGCCGTTTTACTCACTCGGCTATTGAGGCCGGGCGACGTCAATAGTCAAACATCAATCCTTAAACCAAATGGTATTTCACCTTGGTAGATCGAAATTTGCTTTTTGAATGAATGATTATCTATTTTAATTGATTTACATGTTCTTCCTAACTTCTGTTTTTTCGTACTTTTTGTCAAGAATTCTTCTTGAAGTCCAAAGTACATTTTTTGTTTTTGATGTTTTTGTCTTTCTTTTTTCTTGTTGACCTTTTTCAGCACAACTTGAAGGACAAATGTAAACATAGCTCGTGCCTTAGCTGTTAACAATAATTAGTATTGTGGTTATTTTATTGAACTGTTAATGGCTTTTAATCCAAATTTAGATATTTTTAATTAGGCTTAAGTTCATTGAATTTAATTTTCATTAAATTATTTTTATGAAGACAGGAATTTTACAACATGAAATTAATTAAAATTTTTATTGATAATTTTTCATTCTTGACTGCGCTGAGATTTGAACCCAGGCGTTCACGGTCAGGTTGCCCATACTAGTTTCGATTGTAACCACACAATCTCGTCAGTGGGGTTTGCCGTTTTACTCACTCGGCTATTGTCAAGAAGAATTCTTGACAAAAAGTACGAAAAAACAGAAGTTAGGAAGAACATGTAAATCATTTAAAATAGATAATCATTCATTCAAAAAGCGAATTTCGATCTACCAAGGTGAAATATCATTTGGTTTAAGGATTGATGTTTGGCTATTGACGTCGCCCGGCCTCAATAGCCGAGTGAGTAAAACGGCAAACGCCACTGACGAGATTGTGTGGTTACAATCGAAACTAGTATGGGCAACCTGACCGTTAACGCCTGGGTTCAAATCTCAGCGCAGTCAAGAATGAAAAATTATCAATAAAAATTTTAATTAATTTCATGTTGTAAAATTCCTGTCTTCATAAAAATAATTTAATGAAAATTAAATTCAATGAACTTAAGCCTTATTAAAAATATCTAAATTTGGATTAAAAACCATTAACAGTTCAATCAAATAACCACAATACTAATTAAATTTTAAAAATTTAAAAAATATGATATGACATTTTTAATTTTATTTAAAAAAATGATCAAAAAACTTTGCCGTTTCAAACAATGTGGATTTAATTTAATATAGCTCAGGTTTTGACAATTCCCAACAATAATTCTACAAGTTTGAATTATTTTATTTTAAACGAAAAAATTAATAAAGATTTTTTGTTATTTAATTAATATTTTAATTAATTTTCTTTTAACTAAAAAAATAATTGATTCAACTATCACATTAATTTAATTTACATACTTTTTATACAATTTTTTAAATTGATAAAAAAAACTACTAATAATTTTTTCTGTGTGTTTATTGAATAACGAATTATGAAACAAGTATTTTTAAGTATCGGCACGATTTATAATATGGTAGTGGAAGTTGCAAATGTTTTGAACAGCACTGTATATAAAATAAAATTTTGCAATACAATGTGAAATATTTGCGTACTTCTGACACACACACACATGTATATAAATGTATGTATTTAATTTTATTTTTAAATATAAACTATATTTTATTTATTAATATATGCTGTATATTTGTAATAAAACATACATTTTTGAAATTAATTTTATTATTGTTTTTATTGCGAGAACCATATTACATGTTGAAATAGACATTTTGTATGGGGTTGGAAAATAAAGAAACATGGTTTGAAAGATCGTTTGCGTTGTTCTTCTGAACATAATAATATGTTTGAGTCTCACCAATCACCAATCCACCAATATCACCAATGATAAATATTTTTTAAAAAACATAAATAAAAAACGTTTTCCGGTCCTTGGTTTGAGACAATAATTAGCTAAAAACATTCTGTCTGAACATATATTGTTGCTGAAGACATGTTTGACACAATCGTGGTTATGATATGAAACATTAATGATAGTTTGCGATTGTAATTGTATCAATCATGTTATTTCTTTGCGCGTGTGTATATGGAGAACACTGAACAACCCAGTATAAATTATACAAAGTTGCTGAACATACCGAATACCATAGGTGTAAAGAGCACATGCATAGTTTCATATACCGATATGCTGCACGAACAGGGCAAAAGGAAAAAAACTTTATATATAAAATAAAATTACAATGGGTACGTTCATAAGACGTAGCTATTGAGCTCAACTGCTAGAAAACTGTTGACAACTGTTGAGCCGAACATTTTCGTCTTAGAAACGGCATTATGAGTATAATGCAAAATTAACAGCTGATAAACATAAACAATTGAAAAAAAATAAAGGTTGAGGTTGAGCACAACATGTTGGCTTTAGGTAGCTAAAAAATTTTATGATGGAATAAATGGCCTCAAATACCCAATTGTTGTGTTGAGCGGAAGTGCTCAACTATGCGTTTCTAAGACAAACACTAAACGGTTACACAACAGTAACGCCTTATGAACGTGCCCAATGTTATCTTTTAAAACGCCGATACTCGTATATTTTTTCTTGGTCTCCTTAACAAGAATCCATTGCCTGATCATCCTTATTTTGAAAAAAGTTCGAGATTGTTGTATAGTGTTATTTTTTGACGAAAAGATTGTTTTGCTTTACATTTTTTAAATAAATAACTTAAACAACTTTAATTAATGCAAAAATACAAAACTTTTACTTTTCTACCGATAAAAAAATAAGTGATACTTTGAAAAAAAAGATATTCCATTTCAAATTACGTCATATAATTTAGATAACTGTTTAAAAAAAATATGCTTATCTCCAAAATTGAAACACAAACAAGTTTTGTATTTCACAGTTTTGTTTTTTCTGAGTTATTTCTTATTTTATTCTCACTTATTTCCGTTCCATTGCCAACAGGAATTTTGTACACTTTATTTACATAGACATTAGATACAATAAAATGTACATAAAAAATAGTTCACTAAAATAAAATGACATAAATTAAAAATAAACGAAATTTACTTTTAAACACATGCAAATAGGGTTTCTAATTTCCTGGACTTTTTCCTCTTCCGGAAGAGCATAAAATGTTTCTTTTATTCGCGGGAAATCACAGATATTTTTTGTTAAACGATTTTAAAAATGAAAGCTGAATCGTTTGTAATGTCTGCCGCATATTGATTGCCATTATCGTCAAAACTCCGCATCGTATTACAAAAAATCAGAATAAAATATTGTGGTTGAAGTGTTGGGAATTTATTTTAAGAAACATTCGAGCTGATATGTTCTAGCATTTAACATTCCTGTTGCGTTATGTTTAACATATAGGGCCATTAATACCGATAGTTAAGTAAGAATTTATCGGGAAAATAATTCGTTTTTCATTATTATTGCATTACTTTAAGCAGTGTTGCCAATTGAGAATTCGGATACTACTCATGATTGTGTCCCAAATTACATCTTTGAAGAAAAATTACGCACAAAAAAACGAAAACGTAGCTCTGATAGAATGAATTCGCCCTGCATAACCATTTTGTAAGTCCTTTTTTACCAAAATAAGCAAAACTTACAGATTGCTGAAGTAAAAACGAAATGGATGCAAATGTATAACGGCACGTCTCTACGCTCAATATTCGGACATAAGCAGTAATGTCGAGAGAAGAAGAAAACAAACATTTATGTACAAGCTTAAGCAACATAAGTTTTTCAAATTCAATGTGAATGGTTATGTTTGATGCAAGCCAATTTGATAGTCATAAAATAAATTGCACATATATGTACAGCCTATTTCCGATGTGCGAAAGAACAACTACATTTAAAGCAAAACCCAATTCTAAAAACTTAATTTTTGTTTTAAATGAATTTGTACGAAAGAAAGAATTCTTTCGCACATCGGAAATAGGCAGTTAGTTACCTTTTTTTTAAATG
Organism: Pollenia amentaria; assembly: GCA_943735925.1. Classification (NCBI taxonomy): domain Eukaryota; kingdom Metazoa; phylum Arthropoda; class Insecta; order Diptera; family Polleniidae; genus Pollenia; species Pollenia amentaria. The sequence goes on from OX031008.1 coordinate 166,832,636, forward strand.
AAACGTTAAGAACTTGCCACTTAAATTCTTAAATCTAGAGAACGTACACACTTTTTTTATTAATTCGCTGTCATAACAAATGTCAAAGAAATGACAACCAAATTTGTCAGTTTTTGTTAAACACACAGAAAAATTATCGGTAGTTTTTTAACAATTAAAAAAATGGCTTAAAAATAATTTTAATTTAATTAATGTGATAATTGAATCAATCATTTTTTTTATTTGAAAGAAAATAAAAAATATAACTTTGATTTTATTAATATTTTAGTTAATTTTGAAATGAATTTTTAATTAAAATATTAATTAAATATCAAAAAATCTTAATTGATTTTTTCGTTTAAAATAAAATAATTTTAACTTGTAGAATTGTGTTGGGAATTGTCAAAACCTGAGCTATATTAAATTAAATTAATTTACACATTGTTTGAAACAGCAAAGAGTTTTGATCATTTTTTTAACTTAAATTTAAAAATATCATTTATTGAAAAAAAAAATTCAAAATTTGTAAAATTTTTAGTAATCAATATAATTTTGGTAAAAGTTGCAAAATCAACCACTTGCTTGCTTATTTCTATGAATTTGGTGATTAGAGAACATTTTTAATTTTTTCTGTGCACACATTTCTTCAAAATATGCTGACTGTGACGGTAACTGAAAAAATGACAAAAAATCAATATTTAAACTTGACTGTCCAATATTAATGAAAAAATAAAACTCAAAGTAAAATTACATACAGAATACACATGAAAATAATTACACATGGGATACACATGAAACTAATTACACACGGGCTAAAAGTTAATTTGCAATAACGGAACACTTTTTACACGACCGATAAAATCCTACCATTAGCTATCGGCAAGTTGTGAAAACGAGCCTTAGAGTTGTTATATTAGAGCTGCCATATTAACAGCAAAAAATGTTAAAAGAACGTATGCGGCATTTGCTATAGCATTGCCATATTTTTACCAATTTTATATTTATCTTTCAGGGAAGTTAAAATAAGAAGAAATATTAAATCTTTACTTCATTAACTTTTACTAACATTAACGTTAAAGGAAAGTTGTAATCACGGGTTATTTTATAAATACCTTCACCTTGCGTTGAAAGATGTTTCATATAAAATTTGTGTGATCATATTTTTTTAAGTGAGGTGAAGTGTTTTTAAAAATTTAAAGGGGGTAATGTTAGAAATCCATTTACGCTTTGTACACTAACCAACATTAAGGTGAAACGCATGGAAGTTATAAAAAATGTGTTCGCATCTAACACCATATTTCACCATTTCTTAAAAAAAAATCGTAGCATTAGCTCTGAATGAAAGATTTGAGTGTTAAGAGAATAATTAAATCTATTGTTTATCTAGAATTCTCTACCTTCGGATATAAAGCTAGACAATTTCAAAGACAATAGATCGAAATAACATCTTATTTAGCTATTCAACGTGCCTCTACATTCCGAAAGTGTTGAAAGCACGGTCACCCCTACACCTAGTAAAAGTTCTGAAAAGTCAACAAGAACTGATCTTTGGAGCGTTTGTAAAAATCTTAGCAGAAAATTTGAAGAAGAATGATCGTCTGTCCATCCTACGCTGCTTATGATGTCAAATGAGTTCAGTCACATCCGAGAGACGATTTGTTACTGCAGGTCTGCTTCAAACATAGTTGCGAAATTATCTCCGCAAAAGTTAAGAATACTTTGTTTTTTAAACAAAAATCTTATTAATATTTATTTTGAATATTAATAATCCCTTACACTGTTTTTTTTTTTTTTTTTTGTTTAAAAAATAAATTCATTTTAAATTAATATCGTTGTTTTTAAAATCTTATTAAAGTCAATTTTAAATATTAACAATCTCTTAAGCCTGGTACTCTGCTCAACATTTCACGTGAAATGCTGTCAAAACTCATTTGAAAAAAACTTGTGCGGAACTTCTATTAAAGTATGTTGATAGAGTTGTACTCTGTTCAATTTATGAAAAAGTTACGAAATGTTTCTGGCAACTTTTTTTTACAACTGCGAAAAAATATAACCTGCACTTATTTCACGTGGAATTTTAAGCAAATGAAAAAAATATTTACTTAATATTAAAATGAAAACGGAAAAACATATGTAACAGTTTTTCATCCATATTTACATTAATTTTTACTTAATTTTTTATTTAAAAATACTTTTTAGTAAAATGCATGCGGGTTTTGTTTACATGCGCAAAACAATGTCGCATACTTTCAAAGATTATAAACGTCAAATTGTGCATACTCTCGAGATAGGTAATATTGATACATGTCAAACTTTTCGTGTAAAATAATAGATGTTGCTGAACATTTTTCACATATTGGAAAAGGGTACTAACTTGGCTTTACACTATAATTTTCTATAATTGAAATTACTCTACTCGAGTTTTGTTAATTTTACCTTGAATTTAAATTTAATATTCGTATCGGTATCGGCGATATTTCTCTTTGAGTATCGTTATTGTATCGGTAAAAAGGCGTATCGTTACATCCCTAGTTGACAATGATGCCACAATAAGACCCCTTTCAGTATCGACAAGTTAGTTGCGCAAGTAACTTGCCGAGTACAACAAAGTCTGTACTCAATTTTTTCCCCTTACCGCGACTTTAGCCCTGACATCTACATATCAAGAGTTGCGCAAGTAACTTGCCTAGTCTGAAAGGATGCTTATATAAGAACTTGTTGCCACTTTTCTAGTGATGATACTTAAATAATCGAAAGATGTAGAATGTATTAAAATGAGATAGGATCATCTTGTAAAGATGTTGATGTTTAGCCCAACGAAGAAATACATTGGAAAGATGTTTCAACATCTTCGCAAATTGATGGCAGATGTTACTTAAATTTCGTTAATACGGTTTTTAATTTTTTGTCGAAACTATAAATTCCGTTTCTTTACCCCTATAAGAATGTTGACAAATTGGTTAAACTGTGAGATTTTTTCAAATGATGTTAAAAGTTAAATCCTGTTGATGAATCCTGAGATGCGTTATCACTTGCTGAGGTTGAAAAAATTTATTTTTTTGTTACATTTGACATGGTTAAATTGTCAGTAATTACCATTTAATATTACAAAAATTAAAAATTAAGTCGAAAACTTAGGAAGCAGTTCCCGAAATTTCCCTGAAATTTAAAAAATATATTTTCTCAAATAGAAACCCTACATACTACATACAACATTTGTCTCAAAAGCATCAGCCTTTATTTAATTACTAATTGTACAAAAGTACTTGTTTAAAGTATCTGACTGCGAATGCAAAGGAAAATGGTTAGAAAATGTGTTTTTTTGTGCCTCTTAATACAATGTTTCGTTTTTCCCATTTAATTTACAATACATATGGTAAAGTTGTTCATTAATATTTGTTCACAAAGCAGATACTTTGCCAGTAATTTTGTTAAATAGAAATATGCAGGTATTCATGCAGTTACTATTTAATATGTCACATAATATTTTTGTGTTTCTGTAAGTGTAAAATTTGTACGTGTAAATTTCAAAAAATGTTGTACTTTTGAAGATACGAGTGTTCGACTATAAGTATCTACGTACATACTTGAGTAAGAAAATGTTTTTTTTTTTTTTTTTTTTTTTTTTTTTTTTTTTTTTTGTCCTAATAATAAGTTTAACATATGTTTTGTAGGTTTGAAAATTAAACAAAAACGTTGAAAATACAAGTGTATTTTTTTACTAAACTGAACTAACACAATGAAAATCAAATATGAATAGGAATAATATTGGTAAGATGAACGGGAGAGAATGCTACGTGTTAAAAAATATTATAGCAACAAAATTTTAATACAGACTAAAATTCAATAAAAATTATATCTTTTTAGAGAAACAGTGTTATGGTGTTTTCTTTTCTAAACAAAAATTATGCCTATCAGAGTAAAATAACAAAGTGGTACAATTTTCTATATTTCAATGGAACAAAAAAATATATCTACGATTTACACTCAACAGTACAACAGTAATGTATATTTAGCGTGTCAAATTATACAAAATTATCTGACACGTAAATATAACTGTTGTAAAGGTGGATTCATGTATGCGTTCCGAACAATATTTTTTTCCGGAGAATAATTTTTTTACTGACAGTGTCCTGCAGAACGATTCACCCATTTAGGAAAATTTGTTCGGGGAAACAAAGCTACCATATGGTTAACAGATGTAAGCAATTACACAAAATGGCAGCACAACTAGCAAACTACTTATTTTGAGTTGTTTTCTAAGAGTGTGTTAAAGAAAATGGACGAAAAAAGAAAGTGATTGTATTATTTTTAACTATATTTATGTTTTTAATTTAATTATTCAACAAAAACAAAAACAATTGTAGAAATATTTGTAAATGCAAAAACACTATATGATGTGGCATCTCAATTCACCTTTTATGTACAAATTGAAAAAAAAGTGGCATCTTAGTAAATTTTTTTTCATAAGAAGAATTTAAATTGAACCAATTCAGGAAAAAACTTGCCGCACAAAATAATTTGTCTCTCTCAAAAGTAAAGCTTCGTACAGACGGTGGTCAGATCTTGCAGTATTGGTAAACAGCGTTGCTTAAATTACATTAAAATTGACTAAAAATGTTGTGCTACTGTGTGAAGATTGTAAGCTCATTTGTATTTGGCAGACGTGGATAATCAATGCATCTGACAATGGCACCATTGTCAGAAAAATATTTCTATTGGCAGCGCCTACTTACAATATTGTATGATCTGACCACTATCTGTACGAAGCTTAAGACGTCCAACTCAATATAAAAAAATTTCTTCTGACAGAAATATTGTTCGGACCGAATGGGTGAATCGAGCTTAAGATGTAAAAAATTTACCATTTATTTTCTCAATATATACGGCCCACAGTGGTTCAGAATTTAATTTAATTGGGCAAAAGTCCAATTTGTTGTTACTACCGATTTCCAACATTTTAATGATATTCAATAGTTAACATGTTTAAACTAAGGTAGCCTAAAAATTAGTTCAAAATATTGGTAATTGTGGGCATGTCATTTTGTTAAAAACAAATATTTTTTGTTATTTTAGAAAAAATATGATTTTTGTTATTTTGATCAGAAAGAAATTATTGTTGCTCGCAAAATATTACAATATCGATAATTGTTATACAAGTTTGATAGTTGTCTTTACGAAATTGTATGCGTGTATCACTGTGCCGCTTATACCTGGTATATTATTAAATGTTTTCTAATATAATTAGTCAAATTTTTAATTAAAGCAGAAAGCTGAATGTCTCTTCTCAAAACGCATATATACTTTTGCACCTGTTTGAACTTTTTTTCATTTGAATGAAATTACTGAGAAAAAATATCCACAATCTCAGGATTACTTTTTGAGTCAATCTATCTATGTCCGTCCGTCCTTGCTGGCCGGCTGGCGAGCTATGAAATTTGGTACACACGTTTCAATTACCTTAAGGACGAAACCTATTATAAATTGTGCGAATCAGACCATGTTTTCACATTGCCCCCATATTACATTCTTTCCTGAATAGTCGTTGCACTCATAAACCACACAGAAAAAATTAAAAATTGTGTCTAATCACCAAATGCATACCAAATTTTTAGAATCAAGCAAACAATTTGTTGATTTTGCACCTATTACCATAATAATTATATTGATGACTAAAAATTGTAAAAATTTGAAAATTTTTAATGTTTTTTTTTAATAAACGATATTTTTAACTTTAATTAAAAATGATCAAACAACTTTGCCGTTTCAAACAATGTGTTAATTGATTTCATTAAATATAGCTCAGGTTTTGTCAATTCCCAACAACAATTCTAAAAGTTTAAATTGTTTTATTTTTAGCGAAAAAAGTCAATTAAGATTTTTTGTTATTTAATTAATATTTTAATTCAAAGTTTATTTCAAAACAACTATAATGTTAATTAAATCAAAATTAAGTTTTTAATTTTCTTTCAAATAAACAAATAATTGATGCAATTATCATATTAATTAAATTGAAATACTTTTTAAACAATTTTTTAATTGATAAAAAACTACTTATAATTTTTTCTGTGTATTATATTGCTATTACTTTTAAGGTACGTTTGGAGAGTGTACCCTAGTTAGGAGCCGTGGGCAATCATAGACCCGGCACGTCAAATTATAATATGGGGTTAACATTAACATAGCGCAAAGAATAAATCATCAAATTAACTCTAAAAGTGCGCACAATGTTTACATAGAAAGCCAGCCATCCGGACAGATGGACGGACGTCGGTATACTAAAAGGTAGGTCTTGGACTAATATTTTTAGGTGTTGCAAACATCAGCACAACCGTAAAATACCCCCTTTGTTATGGTGGTGTGGGTATAAAAACAAAAATAAGCCTCATTTAATGCTAAAATGCTAAAAAAAAAAAACTAAAAGTAAAACTTTGACCTTAAATTAAACATCTGTTAAACCGATTTGAATTAAATTATAACTGGAAAAAAATTCAAGAAATCATTTCTGTATCAAAAAAAAAGTTCTAAAATATCTCTATCCATTCAGAAGTTACAGACTTTTGGCCGATGAAAAACTGTTTTGAACTACTGTGCGGCCTTATTATGAGTCCCAGTCGTTTTTAAAAATTGGTATTATGATTGCCGTAAACGATACAAAGACGACAAATTTTCTATGTGCTTACATTGTCATTGTCGTAAATTTTAATTTATATTGACAAACAATTTTAACGACTACGACTTCGACAACGACTTTTGTAATAAGGCCGACTTAGAAAGGAAAAAAACAACTTCTCACATTTTTGCATATAATTTTTGAATGGAACAATAACCTCCGCGAATGTTAGCGTACATGAAAAATTTTTGTCAGAAAGAAAACACCATAAATGTGCAAATTAAACTTATGTTTATCAACGGCGTTAGTCTTGAATCAACACAGTTTCATTAATCTGACTTCTTACGTGGAACTTTTGCCAACAACTATTTTTGAATGTTTTTGGAAATACCAACGAATTTTTAAAAGAATATTATTCGTCAGAAAGCTAATGTTTGTCGAACATACTTCGTTTTTTTAAAAAGTACTGAAAATGTGAAAATTATGTTGTTGGGTTTTGCAGTTGGAAATCAAAATGGTTTCTGGTTATTAAATAAAATAATCCGTTATACAAAATAATGCAATAAGTTGTGATGCCTTAAAACCGAAAATATTGACTTACGTGGTTATTCATCACACATGTTTTTATACTACATTTTAGATTTTTTTTAAACAGGTTTTTAACACTCTAAAATTTTAAAAGTTAAAATTATCAGCAACACTTGTTACGGTCTGTAGGGTAACCAATCTGTGTATATATTAAATTTCAAAGCGAAATAATTTTATGCAAGCATTGACATAATCTATTTTTTTCTATTAGATGTCCATTCAAACGCAAATTGCCTTAACTAATAATCATTTAGTTACAAAGAAAATATTCTTTTGAAGTAAAAGAAAATAAAAACAACTATATTTCTTAAAAAAAAACAACTTAACAACTTACCTTAGGGTAATTTCTTTTTGGTATTTGTAATAATTAGTTTTTCTTATCTTTATTACAGCGATGTGTAACTTCCGCTAACAAACAGTTTTAAACAAATATTTAAATTCGATTTTAGATAAATAAATTTGCCTTCAAAAATTATATTTTTAAAATGCTTAACACGTTTAATTTTTTATTAATACAAAACAAACAGTTGGCATAAAATTCAGGTCAAAATTAAATGTAAAACAACAATTAATACAAAAAAAATTAAATTTTTCACTTATTTGTATAACACTTTTATGCTGGTACAGGTAGCACAGAGTTCAAAATATATGTACAAATGAAATTTATCTAGCCAATGATCCCACTTTTATATGCCAGCTCCAAGCTATGCCATAAAGAAAGAGTTGTATACACCCCACCCAACCATAGTTTTAGACCAGGTGATAAATAGATATTGTTTTTTGGTGGTAACACAATATGGACTTAACTGATAAATAGTTTGTAAAAGTTAGATAAGATCAATCAATATTCCAATACACACAGACGCGCTCATTAAAATTCAAGCAGATAAAAATCCTGTTGAAAATGAGGACACGATTTGCATTTTATTCTTATGAAAATGTTACAACGACACCAATTTCAACAATCAAGTGCGATAAACGAAATGTAGACATTAATTAGGGGGGTTTTTGAAGATAATAAAATGTGTTATTTTATTAACATTATTTGAAATAGAACGAAATGGGGACGCATGTGGCTAATAATAAACAACAGAATGTGTCTCTCTAAAATTGTTTAAGAAATATGGCAAATAATCTTATATACATATAAATCGGCAAAGGCAAAACAGTTTAGAACACTTTCCTATTCTGTTTGCCCAACGAGTAGAACAAAAGGTAATTACTTAGGTAATTTACTTACAGAAGTGCACAATATATATTTTTTTAAAAATCAGTTCAATATTTTTGAAGATATAAGTGCAGATATTATATTTAAATTTGCTACCAACACAAATGTATGCAAAACTCGTTAATAAAACATTTGTTTTTTTTTTTTCAATTAAAGAAAGTTTTATGTTTCAAATAATAAAAAAAATACGGTGATCAATTATTCGAAATTTTTAAGAAACCAGTTTTCGAATATTTCCATTATATAAATTTTATATATAAATCATCGTCAAAGGCAAACCAGTTATGAAAACTGTCCTTCTTTGTTTGTCAACCGAACCTCAATGGGGTGAAAAAAGTATCAAATACGGGAAATTAAATTTCTTTCTTAGACTTTCCCGTGCTGCTTGTGGTAATTTTTGAATTTTCTATAATATTGAACTAAGAATAATAATAATAAAAGAACTCATGGGTCATGAAAAATGTTGGTACTTTTTTGTTCTTCATCTTGTACTTTTTGAATTTTTGTTAATATTGGACATATAAAGAAAAATTAAACATGCATGGTCCTGATTGAATAAGAATATGCAAATGAAACATTTTGGTACTTTTTTGTTCTACATCTAGTACTTTGATAAATTTTCGTCAATATAGAAATAGGAACATAAAATCAGACATGCAATGATGTCCTGAGTTGGTGAGAATCTATAAGAGGAGACATTTATTACTTTTTTGTTTTTCAATCGGTACTTTCTGATAATTTTTATATTGAACTTACAAAATTAAATTAAACATTCACGGACTCACAAGGAAGATATCATATGGACTGAAAGTTAGTCCCTCGCCAAATCGATCCACTAAGACGGAAAAATAAATGCTCGAAACATGTAAATTCATATATACTTAGATGAACTATGTTTTCTTCATATTGACATAAAAATTTATGGTCGAAATTCGACCAGTGCACTATAGGAAATGTTTGCCCTTATTTGGCCAAAAGTAAAAAAATTTTTTTTTTATTTTGATAATTTTTTTTAAATTAGAACACTTAAAACATATCAAAATAGGCATATGTGTTTTTTTTTTTTTTTTTTTTTTTTTTTTCATTATTTATTTATTGAATCTTCATATATTAAATATGAACTAACAATAATTAATCAAATCTTATCCTAATATTTGCTTTATGTCCTGCCAGTGCCAAACACAAAAGATTTAGTCATCACGGTTTCTGTTTACATATGTATATAGGTGTTTATCGCTCATCTGATTGGGTGAGTGCTGCAGTGTCTCTTCTTCTTAAGCGAGTGTGGCCGCCATAATTTAAAATATTTCTAGCTAATGGATTTGGGTGCAGTTCCAGCCTTTTTAAATATTTTACTGCATATTTCGTTATCATAGTTTTTACTAATGGCACATTGAGATCCTTGTGGATATTTGAGTTTTTGACGTACCAGGGGGCGGCTGTGATTATTCGAAGAAGTTTATTTTGGCGCCTTTGAATTTTTTCGATGTTAGAAGCCGAGGCAGTGCCCCATAACTGAATACCGTAGCACCAAATTGGCTTTAAGATAGAGTTGTAGAGTAGAAGTTTGCAATCGAGACTAAGAACAGAATTTCTTCCAATAAGCCAATTAATTTGGATTGCTTTTAGTTTCATTTGAGTTAATTTCGCTTCTATATGCCATTTCCACGTTAAACGCCGATCTAGATGTATACCGAGGTATTTTACATGCGAGTGTTGGGGTATTATTTGATTATTTATTTTAATAGGGGGGCATGTTTCCCGACGCAATGTGAATGTTATATGTGCGCATTTTTGCTCATTGATCTTTATCCTCCATTTTTTTAACCACCTTTCTAGTTCAAATATATGATCCTGTAGATAACGAGATGCTTCTTGACAGTTTGCGTGTACGCTTAGAAAAGCTGTGTCGTCCGCAAATGTTGAGGTATGGGTGTAGCTGTTTGTTGGCAAGTCCGAAGTATAAATTAAGTATAATAGAGGGCCCAGGATGCTGCCTCGTGGGACTCCAGCGCTAATTGGTTGTGGAGAACTTAAAAATTCGCCTTCTTTTATAATAAATTGACGACCGACTAAGTAGCTTTGTAACAGCTTGTGTATATTTGCTGGTAAGTTTTGCTGCAATTTCAGTAGTAAACCTTCATGCCAGACTTTATCAAAAGCTTGAGACACATCGATGAAGAGTGCTGAGCAATATTTTTTTTCTTCAAAGGCTTTTCTTATGACATTTACTATTCGATGAGTTTGTTCAATTGTGCTGTGTTTTCTTCTAAAACCGAATTGATGATTGGGAATACATCTGTTACCATTTAAAATCGGCGTTAATTTAGACACTAGAAGTTTCTCAAAAAGCTTTGATATATTAGACAATAAGCTTATAGGTCTATATGACTCAACTTTTGTGGGATCCTTTCCTGGTTTAGGTATCATGGTAACTAAGGATACTTTCCACTCTTGTGGGTAGTATTCAAGGCGTAAAATAGCATTAAAAATTAGTAGAATAATTTTCTTTGCTATGCTGGGTAGCTCCAAAAGCATTTTGTTACTGATCTTATCAAAACCAGGGGCTTTCTTGGGGTTTAAATCATGAATAGCCTTCTCGATTTCTCTTACTTCAAACCTTAGTGGAACAGCTGATCTAACAGCAACAGGTGGTAACTCGACCGCAGTATCGAAAGATGTATGAGGGGTAAATACGGTTTTCAAATGATTAACGAAAATATTTCCTTTTTCTATGTCATTTCGTGCCCAACGTCCATTTAAGTTTCTTAATGGTGGTTTAGTGATAACTGGTCTTTTAAGATTTCTAGCTGCACGCCATAATGAGTAATCAGATTGAGGAGTTGCATCAAGTTCCTTAAGATATTTTTCCAGAGAAGCCGTTTTTTGAGACTGCAGTAAGTTTCTTAGCCTTTTTGTGCACTCTTTTAGTAAATTTTTAAGTTGAGGGGATCTGTGCAATTGCCACTCTCTTCGAACTCTCCTTTTTTCAGTCAAGAGACGCTCGACATCAGTAGAATATATTTTACTATTTTTGATATTTTTGCGGGCTATGCTAGAATGTTGAACAGCTAGTTTGAGATAATTGTCAAAATTTACAATAGAAAGATTCACATTCTCCGGTGTTCTAAGCGGAATATTTTCAGTGCAGTGGGTACTGAGATATTTTTTATATTTTAACCAATTTATTTGTGTGGCTGACGTCACTAAGTAACCAGACGGTGATACAATTCTATAAGGGTTTGATATGGTAAGAATTGTAGGTGTGTGATCAGAAGATAATTCTATAGAAGCTTCAACGTGAATCGTTTCTGCGGGGATGTTTTTAACCACGCCAAAATCTATGACATCTGGAATTTTTTGCTGATCAGTAGGCCAATAAGTTGGTTGTCCACTCGCGACCACATTTAAATCCATTTTAGACATTGTATTATACAAAACACGACCCTTTGGTGTAATGAGCCGTGAACCCCAGAAGGTATGTTTAGCGTTGTAATCGCCAGCGGCTAGGAAACAGGGTCCTAATGATTGAAAATATTTATAATATTGGCCTTCTGATATTGAAAATCTAGGTGGAGAGTATAAAGATGAAAGTACAAAGTTTCGATTTAGCTCTTCAACACAAATGTTCGTTGCTTGCAGATAATCTTCACGATGATCACACATTAAGTAGTGTTTGATTCGGGTTTTTATCAAAATAGCAGAACCTCCACAAGCTCTATCTCGAGGGTCCTTGGTATCATATAATATATAACCATTAATTTTAAACGAATTTCTTGAGGCATATGTGTGTATTTTTTTCTACAATGTGGATTTACCGTTACTTTTTAGATACAAACATATGTCATTTGTTACCAAGTTAAAATCAATGATTTCTAAATAAAAGTTTTGATACAAATTACTTATGATTACAGAAAAATAAAAATGAAAACTTATGTCGAAAGTGAGTATTTATTTTATATGTATTGAAATATTGGGGAATTCTTATATAAGTAGGATTTTATCGGCAGGATTAAAGTGGATTGAAAATTAATAAATAGATATATGAATTGGAATTTCACTTGGCACTTAAGAAAAATTATTGCAATTGATAGTTATAAAACTTAATTTTTTCTCTAATAAATTTCTAACTTTAGCTGCAAATACTTTCAAATCTCTTTAAAAAGCGTATTTTTCTAGGTATCTTTAGAGTTATTTGATTAATGGCGAGTAAAACGTAGCGAAGCTGACAAACGGGCTGCTGTTTATGACAATTTTATATCGTATATTGTTAGAAGCAGGCATTCCGATCATTTTAAGCAAAATTTATAAGAGCTGTCGCGAGTATTTTGTTTAAATTATAAATGGCGTAAGAGTCGTCGAAATGCCAACAGGAATACGAACAATATTCTAGGAGAGAGGATGAAGAAATTGAGAATCATGTTTTTTTTAATTTATGTTGTTTTTTAATTTAATTAATAATTTAGAACTAGGAAACCAAATTTTGCAATTAGACTTTGTTTCTTTTATGTGGGAACAAAAAAAGTAATGGTTTTAATAGAAGTGTTTTAAAACTTTCGGACGTGAGCGAGTGTGACCAATTTTTTTTCAAGAATGACCAAGCGTGTGTGAAAATATAAAAACAAAATTCCGTGAGAGTGCGTGAGCCCGCGTGACCAGCTTTATGCCCGTGACAGTGCGTGACAAAAAAATATTGGCCTTAAGAGGGAGGGAGAGTTCCAAAGATCGAATCAAAAAAATCATGTAATTTGGTACAGCCGTTTGGCTAAAAATTAGTTCTGGCCAAAAATGTGGAAAAATTTTCTAAAGTCGAAACACTAGTACATATAAAAAATTGATGAGAATAGGATTTTAAGATTTTACTCAGCCCCTGTACAAATTTCATTCTTAGTGCCCATAGAAGAATTTCAAGATGATATTGCATTATTAGCTGGAAGTTTTAATAAATACGAAGATGCAATAAAGTTACTAGCTGCCACAGAAGAGTATAAAAGCTCTCTGCAAAAAGAATTTAAAAATCATGCCCATAGAAAAGTATGAAAATTGTCTTTCATTGCCATAAATGTCTTCTAATGGTGTCTTATTGGAACGCCAAAGGTCAAATCCTATTTCCCGGAATATTTTTTTTAAATTAAAATTCCGGAAAAATTAAAATTTTTAAAATGTCAGCCATTTAATTAATTAGGAAATTAATGAACTTATTTTCCAAAAAAAATTTACAGAAAACTGCCTCTAGGCAGTCTAACAAGAAACAATATATAATCGTCAAGCCCGAACATATGATACCCTAAAGCACAGTATTTAAGAAGAAATTTTCGAGAGTGTACCCTATTTGGGAACCATGGGCAGTCATGGACCCCCATAATTAAATACGTTATGAGGTTAAGATTCATGTAAAAGTTCTTTGTAGCGAATATTTTTTAGATATCTTTATGAGATTTGTTTGCGATTACGTGATTTTCGGAGGGGGAATTATATGGGACCTATAGTTATTATTAGACCTACCACCACAAACTTTTGTAGCTATCGTAAAAGTTTTGTCGCCAACATTTATAAGGAAGATATAGCATTAACAGCTATTTTCATAAGTAGTATTTATATGGGAGCTGTGGTCAAATATGGACCGATACCAATAAAATTTGTTCAGATGATTAAGATTGAAATTAAATTAGTTTGGACCAAAGTTTATCTATATACCAACTTTATAAGATGGTTTATAAGGGATTTGTGAAATTGTGGACCGACACGTTTGCTCCTTCTGAAAATTAGAACCTATGTTCCAAATATCATCCAATTATCTTCAAAATTTGCTAGCTGTACTTTGCGCACAAGGTTCACATAGCCAGCCGGCCGGACGGACGGACATCAAAAGATCTGTCAAAGTCCATCAATAGATACATAACTCCTCACTTAGGTATCTAACTCCACGGGGCTTTTAACACTCTGTGGACTTATTGTCTCTTCCAACGCCTCTTCGTTTGAGATGGACATTAACCTTCACACGTATGAAATGGAGTTATCTACCATTAGCAGCTTTTGTTGATTAGCAACAGCACCAAGAGAGATCCGCCAGCATGCCGAACATTCTGACAGTGGGTAATAATTCTGCCCTTAATACTGGAGTTTATGGCCTATCTTCCCGCTTTTTTGGGTACAGCTTTTACATGCCCCGTCATCCCGAAGAAGAAGTAGTGCGCGATATTGGCTCCACATATTTCCCCCAAGGATGTAACTCCGAGTGGCCAAATCTAACCATTATGTTTGGCCGGGAGAAGCAAAATTCTCTTGTAAAAAGAAAAAAGGTTTTTTTTAGCTTTGTCGAAACAATTTTTGAATTTAAAGTGATTTCTGAAAATTTACTCCTATTAAAATATAATCTTCACTTCTTTGCAGTAATAGTTACTGGGTACTTTTGAACGTTAAGATCTCAAAGGTGGTATTAACTCAAATTTAGCTCTAGTCAACATAAGTACTTTTTGCCAAAGAATTTAACAATGAGCAGAGATTTTCCTTAATGCCTTAAAATAACCTTTTTGTTAAGAAATGAATTGCAAACCAAGCACTAGTGTGCAAATAAAGTATATTTCCAAAAACTTAACACAATATGCAAAAAAAAGTGGCATAAGATTCGTATATAATTAATCCTAACACCCATGTAAAGGCCAATCCCGTTATGCACATATTTTATGCAATTGTCTTTTTTCGTATTTTTTTAGCTTTGAAATAATATTAATCAAATGCATTATGAGGGGTACAAAAGATTTCGCACAGCCGAAAAGATCATATATATTAACTTCGTTTTTAACATAGATTAGCAATAGTCAAAGGCCCATTATTAGAAATTTTAAGTATAAGACTGCAATCCTTTTCTATATACACTGAAAAAATTAATCTACACTTTACGAATGAAACTTTTGTTGGTAATTTATTTTTGTATTTTTTACAGCAGTTGCTTATATAATACGCAAAAAGGTAACTGAACTACCCAATTCGTTCGTAGTCTAATTATTCGTAAATATTAAGAAAATTTTTATTTGTTACGAAAAAGAGTTTCTTAAAATCTTTTACCGGGTGTTTTTTAGAGGTTCTCAACTTTGAGTTAGCAACACTGCTTTATTTGACAATCCATTGCTTTTTTAGGTTGGTTTGACATTTTATTATGGATAGACTTACACCAGAGCAACGCTTTCAAATTGTTGAAATTTTTAATCAAAATAATGGTTTTGTTCTCCGATAAAGCTATAATAAAATTTTTACGTATTGTTGATTTACTCAAAGAAACTTTTAATAAAAGAATAATTCCAAGTAATGGTGGTAATTGGCCACCAAGATAGTGTTGGAATATTTTCTTTAGGGTTGTGTAAAGTCACTTGTTTACGTCGATAAACCAGAGACAATTGAACATCTGCAAATCAACATTCGAAGAGTTATTGGCGAAATACGGCAGCAAATGCTGTGAAAATTGGTGTTCCAGATTGAGCTTTGCATGGCCGAAATCATACTTAAGCATTAATGTCATACAATACTTATGTAAGCATTAACCTATTCAATAAAGCACGTTTCGATTTTAAAAATATACATATGTATTTCTTTGTTTTATGATTTAAACTTGTGGAACTCTAAAATTACACCGAATACTTAAATAGTATATTTTTTTTAATTCACATATGATGGGAAAAAATTTGTTAAATTTGTTATTTAAAATACTTAACCCAAATTATGATATGGAGGGTTTATATTCAAAAAGTGCAATCTGCAATATCTTATAAGAGAGCGAAAAAACTTTATTTCGTTAACCTTAAGAGTTATATCTAACTTTTATTTAACAATGTTATTTAAAAACAACGTCTAAATCCTGCATATGTTAATTGTTTATTAATTCCAGATAGTCGAGCTTACATATATGTTTGATAGCATTTTTTTACAAATTAAAGGTTCGATTAACACATTAAAATAAGCGTCAACAAGCAAAATGTTCGCATATGGGATTCGAAGAACCCAGAGTTGATGGTGGAAAGGCCATTGCATCCGGAAAAAATTTCAGTTTACTAAACGATATGTGGTTTCAACAAGACGGTGCCACGAAACAAAAAACACGACCGATTTTGGCTTTCCAGGATGAGTCATTTCACGTTTTTGCGACTTTTTGCATTTTTAAAGAACTTTGGCTTTTAAAAATTATAGGAATTTAATAAATTTATTATTTGCGATATTCTTCCAATTTTATTTTAAATAAATTTTAATTTGTTGGTGGTTAAGCATGTCTATATGCATCAGCAGACTTCAAATATATATTTTTACAGTTACAAACAAAACTTCTTAGCCAAGATTATACATTTCAAATGATTTTATTTTAGCATTATAGAACCGAATAAGAATATGAACATATTTTTCATGAAATGTTGTAGTTTGTAGCATGAATATATGCTGGAACTACTTAAGAACTACTACAACCGGCTAATGTTTAACCCAATGGTTCAGTTTTGTTAGCGTATTTTGGTAAAGTTTTATTGTCCGTCTCTTAAGAACTACTTGGAACGGAGTCAAGTTTTATTTGGCGGACATTTATGTCAAGCTTGTAGACTTATTAAAGTCGTGACTTTGCGAACGATTGCAACTTTTAATTTAGGGCACCTTACTTTGTCATTTATATTTAGTTCCTTGACTTTTTTACATTTTGTTTTGAAGTTCTTAATAAGAGTTTAAGATTGCCTAATATTACAATTAAAAAAATTCTTTAATAACGGGTACATTTACAACAAAAGTAAGTAAAACGTATTAAATTACACATGATTAAAATAGCCGGTTTATTATACCAAAATAACCGGTTTATTCGATGTTCGAAAAAATGGACCGATTTATTCGGTATTCGAAAAATGGACATTTAAAAATAGCCGGTTGAGCAAAATTAAATAAGCCGATTATAACCGGTCGAATAAAAACCGTTCGATCTCCCTACTTAATACGCTGCTATAAAAAACTCATTTTCGAAAAATTGCAGATAGCACTATTTGAATATAAGCACTCAATATATTACTTATAATGAAGACAATTATGAAACAATTTGGTAAAAAACCTGTACGAAATAAACCAATTCAAAAATTTTAAAATTTCGTATATTTCGTAAATTAAAAAAACTTTCATACATTGTACTAAAAATTTGTATGGCTTCCCACCGTGTTTCGTGCATTGTACAACAAATTTCGTATATACATAAAAAGCATGAATTTTTTTTCGTTGAAACACTACTTTAATCCATTCAAAATGTTAAACTAAACTCAACAAAATGGCAATAAAATACAAATCGGTAACATTAAATTGTTATCATCATTTTCACTTATTCAACTTATTAACATTTCACATTGTGACACATATCTGACAGTACAGTTGGTTACAAAATGCATTTTCGAACTGGATAACTTTTTGATAAAGTTTAATTTAATCAAATGTACTTTTCCCTGAATTTAATGACAACTTTATTATATGACAGGTAAATGTGAATTTATAAAAAAAAGTAAAAACATATGATTTTTTTATACGAGTATGCAATAAAATAAATAAAAATAAAACAAAATAAACAAAAAATTGTTAATGATAAAATAAGAGTAAAGAACAAATAGAACACACACAAATAACTGCCAGGTACGAAAACATACTTGTATGTGCTCATAATTTTAGAGAACTGATTAGGCCTACGTTACGAGAAGTACAAAATTTCATATAATTAATTTTCAAAACTGAGTTATTATGGAATTACATATTTAAATGTAAAGGGTGATTCATCGTGAGGTTTTATTTAAAATGTCAAATAAAACACATAAATTTGAAAGTGAACTTAACATTTTTATTATCGGTTAAAATGACGTTTGCGGAATAATAATATGAACATATATATATATATATATATGTGTGTTCCTCTAACTCCCATTGGAACATAGGGCGCCAAAATAATATGAACATATTTTGCATGAAATGTTGTAGTTGTTAGCATGAATATATGCAGAAACTACTACAACCGGCTAATGTTGAACCCAATGGTTCAGTTTTGTCAGCGTATTATGGTAAAGTTTTATTTTCCGTCTCTTTTGAACTACTTGGAACGGAGTCAAGTTTTTAAAACTGATATCATGTAAATTTTGGACATGGCAACGTCTGAGGTGGTCCATTCGGAACACAGCCGGCCAAACAATTCAGTTATTGTATGAGAAATTTCTGGTGTCAACGTCAATTAGCCGCCTCGGTATTGTGATTTGACGTCGCCGGACTATTTTCTCTGGAAAAATTTGGAAGACCGGGCTTACGTGAACAAACCACAAACAAATGACGCTCTAAAAGATAAATTCGTCGCTGCATTGACGAGATAAGCGAAGCTATGTTGAAATTTTTTTAAAAAAGAGCGAATGCCTGCCGACTTGCTAGAGTTGGATATTTGTCCGACATCATATTCCATTATAAATTCCCTGAATTTAAAAAGAAAAGCCAATTTACTTACAAAAGTTAAATTTTCCCACTCTTGATATCATTGTTAAATAAGTTTTCATTTATGTGGTTTTAGTTCAGTTTTGTTTTAGGCGTTATTTCATAATTTTGGGGAGTTGTTTGATTTTCGAAAATTGGGGTTTTAATTACGGAAGTAACGAATACCGATACCGATATATCGGCGATACTTCGGATTTTCTGATATTTCGGTATCGGAGATATTTTGATATTTTTTTAGAGTTTTTTTTTTACAAACAATTTAATTTTCAATGCTTATTTTTGCATAACAACTAAGAGAACATAAATAACACATTAAAATGCTAAGCATAAAATCAAAACTGAATAATGAAATTATTTCGTATAATAAATACATCAACGGAGAATGAGAATCGTTCAGTGTCCCAAAAATTTAGTGGCTGACTTAGCATTAGCTCTAAATAAAAGATTTGAGGCTTTAGAAAATAATGAAACCCTTTGTTTATCCACAATTCTTTACCGGTTTTGGAACTTAGCCCTTCTTCTGGCAACATTGGTATCGAGTAATATACAGGGGTGTGCTGGAATTCGAAAACGTAAACCGCAAGAATTTTCAAGTTCTTTTTAATACACCTTTAATTTATTTTTTATAATTTTTGTTATTAAATTCTGTTTGATAGAGAAATATGTGTATAATATTTGTCATAAAATTCTTTTATTACAGAAATCTAATTAAAAAACGACTTTAAAAATTCTTGCGTTTTACGATTTTGATTTCCAGCACACTATTGATAAACTCTGTTTAAATAATTTATATTTGTTAGTGCTTATGCACAACATGTGCATACATCTAATGCATTCTTATCTTATGATAAGGAAAGATTATCTCCAAAATGCATTTAAATGGAAAAAAAGAAAACACTCTCAAAATAAAATAAACATGTTTGCTATTTATTTTTATCAACATGTAAATATTTAATTATGAAATTTTTTGTAATAAACCTTTTAATTTTCATAAAAAATTTGTTTCAAAACATAAGGCCTAAGGTATGTATGTATATAAATTTCCCCCTGAACAATTCCGGAAATATAAAATCTCCAATTATATTCATACTTGTTGAGTAGATATAATTAAAGTTCAATTCTATCATAATATTTATTAAGAATATTTTATCTTTATAATAACAAAATAAATGGGGGAAAAAGAAAACTTACCGTTTTTGAAGTACGTCCACTATTGGCGCCACCACTAGATGTATGGCCACCGCTGCCTCCTCCAGTGTCACTAATTTGATTTTGTAAAGTTTCAATTTGCTTACGTAGTGCAAGAATCTGTAAAAAAAGAAAACGGCATTATTTTTTAATTATTGTTTAAACTTTTATAGAATTGTGTTTTTAGAGGAAAAATTAAAAAAAATATATATTCGCTTCAATTTTATTAAGAGTATTTGGTCGTTTTCCTAGAGAAAATCTAAAAAAATACTTTATCGACCCGATCTTCGTAGAAACACGTTTAAAGGAGCTTAATCTGTAATAGTTGTAATTTCTTTAATAACGCACTAATCGAGACAAGGATCTAAGCCAGCGATCACATATAATAAAACATGATTTTTCGTTATTGAAATGTAAAAAAACCAAAGTTGGTAGCAGTTTGTTAAATTATGTTCTAATTCGGAAAACGAAGTTTATCTGTGATCACTTTTAGTTTGAATTGAAATCGATTTTTTCCAACCAATGTGTGAAAAAACTAAAATCGGCCATAGTCTCCTAAATAGCACTCAAATCAAATCCATAATGGTTGTTCACTTATATTTACTAAAATCTAATGTTGAGTAACTGAATTTTTTCTTACCAAAATAATAAAAAAAATATTTTCTACTACCATTTTTAAAATGAGTCTAATACAGTGATGAAAGTAGATATTTTATAAAATCGCTACGTGTATAAAAAAAATTACTTCTATCCCTTCAACCAAAAAAAATTGTATATGAAAAATGTTAATTTTTAAATGAAAATAATACGAATATTTGCGTATTTTTACACAATATATTGAAAATTAGATAATATTTTGAAAATTCCCCACATTTGCCTTAAAATAGAACATCTGTACTTTTTTCCCTACACTTAAAATTTTCCCAAAAATCCCTACAAATGTGGAGAATTCCCTACTATTGGCATCACTGGTCTAATACCCATTCCAATTCTGTTAGACAATTATGTCGTCTTGTTTAAAGAAGTAAAGTAGTCGAATTTACGATTCATCAAAACAATAAATTTGTTCGTCTATATTATGTGGTTTGCGTCTATGATTTACGGTATTGCCATATTATTACCGTCGATATTTTTTATTCCCATACTACAATAGTGGAGAGGGTATTATGCATTTGTGCTGAAGTTTGTAACACCTTTAAATATTGGTCCTAGACCTAACTTTCAGTATACCGATCGACTCAGAATCACTTTCTAACGATGTCTGTCCGGCAGGCTGGCTGGCTGTCCATGTAAGCCTTGTGGGCTAAATAAAGGTCGCATATTTGACCATAGCTCGCATACAAATAGTACACCTAAAAATAGCTTTTAATGCGATAACTTCCTGCAGACAAGCAAAAAGCTTCGCGGGATTTAGTGTAGGAATAATAAAAAAAAAAAAAAAAAAAAAAAAAAAAATATTATCATAAAAATTGGCGATAACTTTTACGATAGCTACTATGTCATGACCAAATTTTGCCTTGGTAGGTCAAAAATTAACCATAGGTCCTGTATAAGCCCCTATCCTAAAATCTCACATAGATAAAGATATCCAAATAATATTCGGCACAAAGAACTTTTACATGAATCTTACTCTCATAATATACTCTCATAATATAATTTTGTTTAGGTGGGACTATGATTGCCCATGGGTCCCAAACAGGGTACAATGGCAAAAATTCGTTGTATATATTGTGGTGTAGGGTATCATATGGTCGGGCTTGGCCGAATATACTCTCCTACTTGTCATTATTATTTTGGTATTATGTTTTAAGCCAAACCTTAACTTGCTTAATGTAATTAAAAAAAGGCTTGAAATGTGAATCTGTAAATTTCGTTTCAACTTAAAATAATGGTTATTATTAAGTGAAATATAAAAATAATAGTTTTTATTAAGCAAACTACAAAAATCGAAAAAGGATCGTCATATATAAAGCTAAAAATAAAAATATTACGCAATCGTTGTGTGCCCAAAAAAAACTAAACTCAAACATAAGGATTATTTAAAATAAAAAATATAATTTTTAATAATTTTTTTTGGTAATGTGTACAACAATTCAATAAAACCAAAAATTTTTTACGTGAAAGTTTATCTGCCGTATTCATAAAAAACTAAATTGGATATGAAATCTATTTTAAGGAAAATTTGTATTGAAATTTTGTTTTAAAATACGTTTGAAATCTATTTTATTTTTTATGAATACGGCAGTATATATTTATTAAAAATCCCAGGATTCATAAAAATAAGTCCCGATTTTCGGGATTTGTCACTCCCGAAATACCCCGAGATTTCGGGATTCAGGATTTCCCGTTTGGTATTCCTATCTACAACAAACGTTATAATTGCCTTAGTTTGCTAAAGTTATATTTTTCGACTTGACAAAAATCCTGTATACCAACAACTCTCCAAATATAAAAAATTTACTTAAGTTTCGCAAAAACTTATTTCAATTAATGTTGCGAAAAAAGAGAAACAATTCAGTTTTTTTTTGTTATATCAAAAAAATTGGAACGATTCTTGAAAGAATAACGACTTGAATGGAAAATTAAAAAATCCTGAATGAATTTTTTAGGCCAAAATGTTCAACTGTGAACAACAAATAGAATTTAAAAACTATAGTTCATCTGAAGTTTATGGAAAAGACAAAGGGGTACGCATTCTTTGTGGACTTTAAAGCAGCTTTTGATAAAGTTTCAAAAAGTTTTTAAATATACATATATGTAGGATTTCCTAACGAAAACACTTTGTTAATTATTTTTATTGAATTACTTATTTAATTTCATATTTAGCTTATATTAATATTAGGATTTATTGAATGATTTATATGACATAATATTCAGCTTCAATACTCGTGTCATGTTTAGTGTCGTGTTCATTGTTCGATGTCTCAACTGCAACTCACTATCATACCGTCTTGTGCTCGTCGATCACGGGAAAACGAACGAATGGACATCGTTTTCCCGTCACTCGTCAGTTATTCTCGTTCGGTATGTCAGCGTTGCATGTCTAAAAGGTGTTGCCACTCCTTGTCGTTCGTCCGTATTTCCACAAAAGTTGTAAACCTTCTTAACAATATATATAAACACACCAAATCAGCTGTTTGGACAGGAAGCGAATTGTCCGATTACTTTGAAACGTATACATGTTTTAAGGAAGGATGTATTTTATCACCACTGTTATTTACACTTTATCTAAATAATTTTCATGAGTATTTTGGTGGCGGTCTGATGGTACATAATGGTATAATTCGTTATTAATCTTGTGTTACTTGCAAACGACATAGTTGTTTTGCAAAGAATAATCAAGAACTTGGAAATTTGTTGTGAGCTTTGGAATATGGAAGTTAACATGAGCAAGTCAAAAAGGATGATATTTAAGAAAGGTAGAAAAATCTCATCCAATATGTGAGTATCGAGAATGAATACTGATATCTAGGCGTCATAGTTCTGCAAAGAATGGCATTAACGCCACCTGGTCCAGTTTGCAAAAGCAATTCACTTCTGACGATTAACTAGTGATGCCAGAGGCTTTTTACGTGCCAAGAAGTCTGAAACTTGGATATGTTTACTTCTAAAATGGATACTAAAGTATATATTGATGTATTAATAGAAAATTTGCAGCCCAGCGTAGACAAATTGAACCTTACCTAATAATTACATGTTTTAACAATAGAACGACCCAAACAAAGCATTAGGCCCATAATACGAAGAATTGGCTACTCTACAAAGTCCCAAAACAGCCTAAAACTCCACCGCAGTGTCCAAACATAAGTCCGATAGAACATTTATAATATTGATTGGATCCTCGTATTCGACAGCACAAAATTACTTCCAAAAAAAAACATTAAAAATTCGATAATTGAAGAATGGAACATAATTTCCGTTTAAGAGACATCGAAGGTAGTCAATTCTATGCCAAAACGTTTAGCGGGGGTTCTTTAAAGAAAACGAACTTCAACTTAATATTCATTTTTTTTTAATTTAAAATTTCAAACAAAAAACATTACAAAAAATTTTTGTACGCAGACTTTTGATGCAAAAATAATTATTTTAAAGCTTCAACTTTTCTTAAACTATAAAAAATAAAATGATCTAAAAAATTTTGTATATCATGGAAATAAATCGTTTAAATTTTGCATATATCAGGTTTGCAGCCCACCTAAATTTAAAATTTAATTTAACTACCAGCCACTTGCTTAAATATAACCATTTATTTCCATTTCGTTACAAAATTAGTCACTGAAATGTATTTAGTTTCGAATAAAATTTCATACTAGTAATACATTTTTTACAAAAATCTCTAAAAAAAAAAAAGTTAAGCATTATTTAAGCATTTTTCAAAATCATTTTTAGCATTTTTTGGCCCAGTCTAATGCCAGATTTAGCTGTAAAATTTTTTTAGAGTGGACGGTCGAGAAAACTCCTCAATCCCCGATGTTATCCGAACCAAGAATGATATAAAAATAGATTACGCCATGCGCATGTTTTCCCGTTAGATGACGGAGCTTAACCCAAGCTAGGGTTACCTATTCGTGTATGTTTCGTGACGTCATTTGACCCACCTGCGCAGAAAATTCAATTTTTGAGTTCGTGTTGTCGTAATCTTTCTTCTATCATTCTTGATCCGAACCGTGTCCCTGGGATGAATGGCACTGCGGGGGTGTGTCTTATAACGGTGACCTCCGGACACTGTAAATGTCTCGATTGTAATTTTGCCCACCTACGGCATGGGGCTCTGCTGCATGGAACACAACCAATTTTCCCATTCTAACAAAAATTTAAATGGATGAAAAATTAGAAACAAATAATCAAAAACATTCCCTATTGGACACAATTAAATCTGTGTAAGGGTCTTTGGATCCTAACACTCGCTATGCAGGGGGGATTCGGGTCCCAACTCCACTGAGGTACTTATCCCAAAGGATGCACTCCTGGAAAATATGCCAAACACGCAACAATCCTCATATGCCGTACAAAATCAGACCAAGAGTGCTGAAGGCAGACTTTAACTACCTGGTTCTTAATGTAAGCGTCTAAAGCTCTACTTTAAATATGGTATGATCATCGAAAGGACACGTGGCCTATGCCTAAAACTAGTAAAGAGGTCCGCAACGATACTCGCGACTTAAAAATTCCAAGAAAGAGGTGGCGATCGGGCGGCCCCTAGTCGGACTATCCCAAACGGCGCACAGGCAGCACTGCAACTGGTGCGACTAAGGCTAATAGAGCCAGCGCAAATGCCTCTAGTATAGTAGAACAGCCCAACTACAAAGATATGGCGGATGTTATAAGGTTGGGAATAATCCCACCGAACTTTCCGATAAACGTTTGGTCAGGGGATAAGCTAAAGCTTATCCAAACTGCAGTCCTGGTCCAAATTCTGGAGCTCAAGAAGGGGAGCATAAAACCAGTTTGCAAGCTGCAGTTTCAAACCTGGATGGCTAACCTTCAATTGCAAGGATGAAAAGTTAGCGGAATGGGTAAGGGAACACGTTCCATTTAAAACCCTAGAAGGATTCCGTATTGAAGGTCGTATCTGAGGAAGAGATACCAAGGGCTGAAATATTCATTAGATATTTCCCTGAGAAGCCCAATACTTCGACCAACAGATTTCTGCCACTCATTTAAGCAGAGAATGACGCCCTCGCTGTCGAGTTGTGGAGTGCTGAATTGAGTGAACAAAGGAAACGTTGCGGTGATGACCTTTGACATACTCAGGCAGAAAAATCACCATATTGGCTATGAGCACGGACAAGGTACAGTATATACAGAATCTTTGATGCAAAACGCTTCATATGGGCTGTATCTAAATTTAGTTCTTACAAATCACCTGGGCCGAATGGAATACTTCCATTCTACTCAGATGGCTAGGATCTTTAGATCCAGCTTACTGGCGTGTCACGTACCTGAGCCATGGTGGGAGCTTAAAGTGGTATTTATACCCAAGGCGGGGGAAAAGTCTTAACAATTGCCCAAGTCTTACAGACCAGCCTCAAATCGTCTTTCCTGAAAACCATGGAGAACTCATAGACAGATTCATAAGGAACGTTCATCTCGTTTTGGGCACGATTGAGACGTCACTGGACGCAAGGCAAATAGTTCAATGCGTTCATTGACATTCAGGGAGCCTTCGACAACACCTCCTATGATGGGATCAACTTTGCTCGAACTAGGAAGGGTATTCCAGTTCTTATAAGAAACTGGATAGGGGAAATACTGGCATCCAGGATGATTAAGTTGGATCTATGTGGCTCATCGAGGTGGTTGTCCACAGGTTGGCGTTCTATCGCCTCTTTTGTGGACCTTGGCCATCGACGAACTACTGGAGATCCTTAATGATCCGAGCTTCCGGACTTATGGCTATGCTTACGAGCTAGTTATTCCTGTGACTGGATTTGATAACGCGGCGATTTCGGAGGTGATGCAGCGAGCCCTGTACTTGACACTTTACTGGTGCAGACAGAGGGGGCTTAACATCAGCTCCGTGAAAACTATTCTGGTACCATTCACCAGACGTAGAATTCTGAGACTAAAGGAGCCGGCTAAAAACGGCACGGTTGTCGAATTCTTTTGATACAATATCATGTTTTATCTTGGTCTTGATAAGATATCCGTCATCAAAGTATTCATTGTGTGCCACTCCTCTCTTGTTACGTTAGTGTCAGTGGATAAAAAAGACGTATAAAAAACGGATTCTATGTGATTCGGCCTTTGCACTCAAAATAAAATTTGTATCCATCTGTACTTACAACAACCAAAACGGTGTCAATAGTACGGTAATTACGGATTTTCCTAATTCAAGTAAAGAATGCGTGATTCAAGTACAGTTCCGTACTTAAAACAATCCGAAAACTATAGTTAACATTACGGCTATTTTATATGTTTAAAAAATTGTTGATTTTTAAATAAGCAAAAAGTTTCAAATGAAATTAATAATATACATTGAGTAATTTTTTTTCATATTTTCCACTTACATATTAGTGTTATCAAAACATTTGCAGAAACATGACATTCTCAATTATTTGGTACATATAACATTTATATATTTTTAAACATGTCATTGAAAATCACCTTTAAAAAGTTAAAAAAAAAATTATAAAACCTGCATATCGCACTTTTTCAACAACAGTGTATTAAATTTTTAAATTTGGAGTTAATATTGAACAAGTATTGTTGAACAAGTGCGATATTAAAGTAGTATATCGCACTTGTTCAACAATAGTGTTTTAACTCCAAATTTTTATTTTTTCACTTTTTGGAAAAATATCGTGACATTTTGTCTATTTTAGGTAATGAAACGGTTTGTTTAAAAATATATTTAATATGCCTTTAGTGTAAAATGTTTAGTTAACCCAGTATTGTTTGTTGAACAAGTGCGATATGTATGTCAGAAATTCACATTTCTTTAAATTATCGCATTTTTAATGAAATTACCTTGCTGCTATTTAGGACATAGGGTCATATGAGTAAGAAACTTTTTTGTCAGTCACAAAATAAAAGACTTAGATGTCTTTTATTTAAATTGTAAATGTATATTAAAAAAGGAATGTGCGAAACGGTAACTTTCACCCACTCCTATAACTGTTTTTAACCACCTGTGCAGCTGCGTTCAAAATGACGTTGCTTTATAGAGCAAAAGAAATGTACCTGTTTAAAATAACTATTAAAATTATTAAAGACAAAAATAATATGTAAAAAAACAAATCTGGGTTCCAGGTACTTAGTTTTTTTTACAATTTATTGTAGTTTAATGCGCAAAATTGTTATCAAACCCGTTTTGAAGCTTTTGGTAAAGTGTATACAAGATTCGTATTGTTCCAAGTAGAACAGGAATTTTTAGTTAGAAAATTACGCGAAATTGCATATTATAAATAAGTTATAATTATGAATAAATAAATTATTTTCAGATAAATAAAATATATAAAAGCTTAAAAATTAATATTTTTTGGAAATTAGCAAAAAAAAATTATTTTAGGTTCGTTCCGGGGAGTGGGATTGGAGGGATACCTCCTCCTACCCATAAAAGTCCAAAAATTAAATTTTTATGGTATTAAGGCGTAAGAATTGCATTTATTTTAATATTTACATTATTTTTGCAAATATTTTTTTATGTAACCACCCACAAAAGGGGCGGGGCGAAAAATTACATTTTACGATCTCCTGGGTCCAATTTTAGATATTTTAACTTACCCCTAAAAAATATTGAATAAACCTGTTTTACAATCAGATTTTTGGTTCCGAAGATATAGCCCTTCAAAGTTGACTGATTTTCCGTGTAAGCAGAACATTTCTAGGTTATTTGGTCTGCTTTCAGATACAGTATCTCGAAAACTAGGTAACGGATCGTCATTCTTTTTGATTCTATTGAAAGATATATTTATTAAGACAAGAATAAAAAATATGTACTCTTTGCTTTGTGTTTTTCCAAGTAAATCGATATTTACCAACTATCCGTTTTTCAATATTTCTCAACTTTGATGGAAGATAAAAACACTATAAATTTCTATATTTGCCATATTTTCAAAATAAGTTCTTTGATTATTAATTTACCTAATGCAAAAAATTGCAAGCTTATTAATTTACCTAATGCAAAAATTTCAAGCCTTTGCCCCATTTTTGCTAGAGGTAAAATTTTAAAAACTGCATGGCTCCAAAAATGTATTGCATGCATTTTTGAGCAATTTATCTATATATATAAAATTGTAACGTTACTGACTGACTGACTGACTGACTGACTGACTGACTGACTGATTCATCATCGCACAGCCTAAACGCCTGAAGCTAAAAACTTGGAATTTGGACCAGGGGTTGGTCTCTCCCCAAATCGATCCACTAAGACGGGATTTTTGGAAATTCGAATGTTTAGGGGGTAAAAAAGGGCAAAAACGGGTAAATTCGGTAACCTTATATCTCTAAAACTAAAAGAGATACAAAAAAAATGTAATACTTATCGTTGTTCTTTAGAAAAATAAGCGGACAGGTGTCTGGTACTTTTTGGAAATTCAGCCCTTTAACGGAGTAAACGGGTAAAACCTGTATTTTGGTACTTTTTTGTCACCCCATCTATCTTTTAAACCCATAAACATAGAAATAAGGGTTATATCACATTTGAAATTTATCTAAAAAATCCAAATACGAATTTGGTACTTTTTCGAAATTCGGACGTTTAAGGGGTAAAAAGCGTAACTATTTTTGGTACTTTTTTTATAAAACATTTTTTTTTTATTTATTGACATAAATGTATTCAATTATGGGCTCCCACTACAATATTGAAATTTTTCATGCTTCAATGGGGAGAAAAAAAGTACCAAAAAGGGGATATACGGAGTAAACGGGTAAAATCTGTATTTTGGTACTTTTTTGTCACCCCATCTATCTTTTAAACTAATAAACATAGAAATATAACCCTTATTACATTTGAAACTTATCTAAAAAATCCAAATACAAATTTGGTACTTTTTCGAAATTCGGACGTTTAGGGGGTACTTTTTTACAAAACATTTTTTTTTATTCATTGACATATACGTATTAAATTATGGGCTCCTACTACAATATTCAAATTTTTTATGCTTCAATGGGGAGAAAAAAATACCATAAAGGGGAAATACGGGAAATTTTATTTCTTACTTTAGGTTTTGGTTCCACAACTGACAATTTTTTTAATTATCGTTAATATTGGACCTAGAAACATAAACTTCAACATGCAATGTCCTAAATGGATAAGAACCTCTGAGGGTACTTTTTGGTATTTTTTGATCTTTAACTGGTACTTTTTTAATTTCCGTTAGTATTAGACCTAGAAATATAAAACTAAACATGCAAAGTCCTGAGTGAATAAGAATTTGTTAGAGGGATCTTTTTGGTACTTTTTCATTCTTTAACTGGTACTTTTTTAATTTTCGTTAAAATTAGACCTATTGACATAAAATCAAACATGCAAGGTCCTGAGTGAATGAGAATTCGTTAGAGGGGCTTCTTGGTACCTTTTGGTCTTTAACTGGTACTATTTGAAGTTCCGTTAGTATTGGACCTAAAATCATAAAATTCAACATTTAATGTCCTGAGTGGACAAGAACCTATAAGAGGGATCTTCTTGGTACTTTTTCGTTTTTTAACTGGTACCTTTTTCATTTTCGTTAATATTGGATCTACAAACATAAAATTAAACATGCAAGTTCCCAAGTGAATGAGAATCTGTAAGAGTGGTTTTTTGTTACTTTTTCGTACTGTATTATTTGCCAACAGGTACTTATTAAATTTTTGTTAGTATTGCAGCTACAAACATAAAATTAAACAAGCAAAGCGTTGAATGAGCATCTGTAAGAGGCAATTTTTGGTACTTTTTTGTACTTTATTTTGTGCTTTTATTGTTAGTCATTAAATAAAAAAGAGAACAGATGTCTGGTACTATTTCGAAATTCGGCTCTTTTAGGGAGTAAAAGTGTAAAACCTGAATTTTGGTTCTTTTTTGTCCCCCATCTACCGTTTAAATCAATGCACATAGAAATAAAAATTATATAAAATTCGTAACTTATCTAAAATATGCCAAGTGAAAATGTTGTTCTTTTTCTGAATTCGAACGTTTAAGGGGTAAAAATCGTACGTAATTTTGTTACTTTTTCCAAGATATTTTTTCTTCATCTATTTATTTTCATTGCACAGCCTAAACGCTTGAAGCTAAAAAGTTGACATTTGGACCTGAGGCAGGCCTCTCGCCAAATCGATCACGCTGACCTCATATCTGCTAAGCTAAAGGAGATACAAAAAAATTTAATACCTGTTATTGTTCATTAAAAATAAGCGGACAGGTGCTTAGCACTTTTTTGAAATAAGGAGTAAACGGGTAAAACATGAATTTTAAAACTTTTTTGCTATACCTTCTATATTTTAAACCAATAAACATTAAAATAAAAAATATATCACATTCGTAACTTATCTAAAAAATACAAATTTGATGCGTTACGAAATTCGAACGTTTAAGGGGTGAAAATCGTACCTTATTGTGTTATTTTTTTCAAAACATTTTTCTTCATCTACCTAATTGTAACGTTACTGACTGACTGACTGACTGACTGACTGATTCATCATCGCACAGCCTAAACGCCTGAAGCTAAAAACTTGAAATTTGGACCAGGGGTTGGTCTCTCCCCAAATCGATCCACTAAGACGGGATTTTTGGAAATTCGAATGTTTAGGGGGTAAAAAAGGGCAAAAACGGGTAAATTCGGTAACCTTATATCTCTAAAACTAAAAGAGATACAAAAAAAATGTAATACTTATCGTTGTTCTTTAGAAAAATAAGCGGACAGGTGTCTGGTACTTTTTGGAAATTCAGCCCTTTAACGGAGTAAACGGGTAAAACCTGTATTTTGGTACTTTTTTGTCACCCCATCTATCTTTTAAACCCATAAACATAGAAATAAGGGTTATATCACATTTGAAACTTATCTAAAAAATCCAAATACGAATTTGGTACTTTTTCGAAATTCGGACGTTTAAGGGGTAAAAAGCGTAACTATTTTTGGTACTTTTTTTATAAAACATTTTTTTTTATTTATTGACATAAACGTATTAAATTATGGGCTCCCACTACAATATTGAAATTTTTCATGCTTCAATGGGGAGAAAAAAAGTACCAAAAAGGGGATATACGGAGTAAACGGGTAAAATCTGTATTTTGGTCTTTTTTGTCACCCCAGCAATCTTTTAAACTAATAAACATAGAAATATAACCCTTATTACATATGAAACTTATCTAAAAAATCCAAATACAAATATGGTACTTTTTCGAAATTCGGACGTTTAGGGGGTAAAAACCGTTACTATTTTTGGTATTTTTAAACAAAACATCTTTTTTTATTCATTGACATATACGTATTAAATTATGAGCTCCTACTACAATATTGAAATTTTTTATGCTTCAATGGGGAGAAAAAAGTCCCAAAAAGGAGAAATACGGGAAATTTTATTTCTTACTTTAGGTTTTTGGTTCCACAGCTGACAATTTTTTTAATTATCGTTAATATTGGACCTACAAACATAAACTTCAACATGCAATGTCCTGAGTGGATAAGAACCTCTGAGGGTACTTTTTGTTATTTTTTGATCTTTAACTGGTACTTTTTTAATTTCCCTTAGTATTAGACCTAGAAACATAAAACTAAACATGCAAAGTCCTGAGTGAATAAGAATTTGTTAGAGGGATCTTTTTGGTACTTTTTCATTCTTTAACTGGTACTTTTTTAATTTTCGTTAAAATTAGACCTATTGACATAAAATCAAACATGCAAGGTCCTGAGTGAATGAGAATTCGTTAGAGGGGCTTCTTGGTACCTTTTGGTCTTTAACTGGTACTATATGAAGTTCCGTTAGTATTGGACCTAAAATCAAAAATGCAACATTAAATGTCCTGAGTGGGCAAGAACCTATAAGAGGGATCTTCTTGGAACTTTTTCGTTTTTTAACTGGTACCTTTTTTATTTTCGTTAATATTGGATCTGCAAACATAAAATTAAAAATACAATGTCCTGGTTGAATGAGAATCTGTAAGAGGGGCGTTTTGGTACTTTTTGTTCTTTACCAGTTACTTTTTGAATTTCCGTTAAAATTGGACCTATAAACATAAAATTAAACATGCAAGTTCACAAGTGAATGAGAATCTGTAAGAGTTGACATTTGGACCTGAGGCAGGCCTCTCGCCAAATCGATGACGCTAACCTCATATCTGCTAAACTAAAAGGGCTACAAAAAATTGAATACCTATTATTGTTCATTAAAGATAAGCGGACAGGTGTCTAGCACTTTTTTGAAATAAGGAGTAAACGGGTAAAACCTGTATTTTAAAACTTTTTGCTGTGCCATCTATCTTTTAAACCAATAAACATTAAAATAAAAAATATATCACATTCGTAACTTATCTAAAAAATACAACTACAAATTTGATGCGTTTCGAAATTCGAACGTTTAAGGGGTGAAAATCGTACCTAATTCTGTTATTTTTTTTCAAAAAATTTTTCTTCATCTACCTATCTATATATATAAAATTGTAACGTTACTGACTGACTGACTGATTCATCATCGCACAGCCTAAACGCCTGAAGCTAAAAACTTGAAATTTGGACCAGGGGTTGGTCTCTCCCCAAATCGATCCACTAAGACGGGATTTTTGGAAATTCGAATGTTTAGGGGGTAAAAAAGGGCAAAAACGGGTAAATTCGGTACCCTTATATCTCTAAAACTAAAAGAGATACAAAAAAAATTTAATACTAATCGTTGTTCTTTAGAAAAATAAGCGGACAGGTGTCTGGTACTTTTTGGAAATTCAGCCCTTTAACTGAGTAAACGCGTAAAACCTGCATTTTGGTACTTTTTTGTCAACCCATCTATCTTTTAAACCCATAAACATAGAAATAAGGGTTATACCACATTTGAAACTTATCTAAAAAATCCAAATACTAATTTGGTACTTTTTCGAAATTCGGACGTTTAAGGGGTAAAAAGCGTAACTTTTCTTGGTACTTTTTTTTATAAAACATTTTTTTTTTTTATTTATTGACATAAACGTATAATTATGGGCTCCCACTACAATATTGAAATTTTTCATGCTTCAATGGGGAGAAAAAAAGTACCAAAAAGGGGAAATACGGACTAAACGGGTAAAATCTGTATATTGGTACTTTTTTGTCATCCCATCTATCTTTTAAACTAATAAACATAGAAATAAGGGTTATATCACATTTGAAACTTATCTAAAAAATTCAAATACAAATTTGGTACTTTTTCGAAATTTTGACGTTTAGGGGGTTAAACCCGTTACTATTTTTGGTACTTTTTTACAAAACATTTTTTTTATTCATTGACATATACGTATTAAATTATGGGCTCCTACTACAATATTGAAATTTTTTATGCTTTAATGGGGAGAAAAAAAGTACCAAAAAGTGGAAATACGGGAAATTTTATTTCTTAATTTAGGTTTTTGGTTCCACAACTGACAATTTTTTTTAATTATCGTTAATATTGGACCTAGAAACATAAACTTCAACATGCAATGTCCTGAGTGGATAAGAACCTCTGAGGGTACTTTTTGGTATTCTTTGATCTTTAACTGGTACTTTTTTAATTTCCGTTAGTATTAGACATAGAAACATAAAACTAAACATGCAAAGTCCTGAGTGAATAAGAATTTGTTAGCGGGATCTTTTTGGTAATTTTTCATTCTTTAACTGGTACTTTTTTAATTTTCGTTAAAATGAGACCTATTAACATAAAATAAAGCATGCAAGGTCCTGAGTGAATGAGAATTCGTTACAGGGATTTTTTTGGTACTTTTTCGTTATTTAACTGGTACTTTTTAATTTTCGTTAATATTGGACCTATGAACATAAAATTAAACATGCATGCTCCTGAGCAATTTTTTGTACTTTATTTTGTGCTTTTATTGTTGTTAACTAAATAAAAAAAGAGAACAGGTGTCTGGTACTTTTTCGAAATTCGGCTCTTTTAGGGACTCAAAGTGTAAAACCTGAATTTTGGTTCTTTTTTGTCCCCCATCTACCGTTTAAATCAATGCACATAGAAATACAAATTATATAAAATTCGTAACTTATCTAAAAAATGCCAAGTGAAAATTTTGTACTTTTTCTGAATTCGAACGTTTAAGGGGTAAAAATCGTACGTAATTTTTTACTTTGTTTGACATTTGGACCTGAGGCAGGCCTTTCACCAAATCGATCACGCTGACCTCATATCTGCTAAGCTAAATGAGATACAAAAAAATTTAATACCTATTATTGTTTATTAAAAATAAGTGGACAGGTGTCTAGCACTTTTTTGAAATAAGGAGTAGACGGGTAAAAGTTGTATTTTTAAAAACTTTTTGCTATGCCATCTATCTTTTAAACCAATAAACATTAAAATAAAAAATATATCACATTCGTAACGTATCTAAAAAATACAAATAAAAATTTTCGAAATACGAACATTTAGAGGTACAAATCGTCCCTTTACAAAGTAGCGGGTTTAAACCTAGAAACATAAACTTTGGCGTAAAAATATGTCCACATAAGAAAAAGGGGCGCTAACGTAGTAGCGGGTTAAATGCTAGTGATATATAACCGTGAAAACCAATTCTTATTGTTTCGTTTGTTATTGTTAAGATATATAATTTTTGTTTTTCATTCTGTAATGTTTTTCTGAGATCCTCTGTCAAATTCTGCTCCCTAAATTCAGGTGGAAATATAGAAAGCAATCATAATCCCGGGATTAGTCTACACTGAAAGCTGGCGAGACAAGTAATTTCAAGACATTTCAAACATGATGTTCAATAACTTTAAATTATGTGACCTGTTTAAGAAGTCAACCACAGAAAAAATTTCCTGGAAGCTGCCTTCGAGGAACTAAATAGTTTATAAGGCAATATACAGAAAAGCGGAAACATAAAAAATAAACTTTTCATGATGTATGCCAGTCTAAACTCAAAATGCACGCAAAGAAAAAACTTGTTTAAATATGGTCACCTCCAACAAAACTATTTTTAAAGAAAATTTTAAACATATTATGGTAAAATTTAACCATATTATTATCACCGACAACCATATTATGGTTAAATGTGTCCTCCATCAAGAGGCCACAACCATAAATACACTACTGTCGACCAATAATGTTGCAGTTATCAAGGGAATCGCCGAAATTCGTAAGGGCCACAGTGAAGGACATTAAGAACATATAAACAAGATTAAACTCACTAAGTTCGAAATTAGTGAAGGAAAATACATTGAATGAAGTTACGAGTTCCACCTGACCAGGGTTGACGGAAAAATCGTTAACGAGCTGGAAAATACAACCTCAACATTGTCATGCAAAATTTGCAAAACGACGCAAAAGAACTTCGGAATTATATGCACAGAAAAAGTTGATCCTGACAATTCAAAAAATAATGTCGCATGGCAAAGATATAACTGAATATCAGACTTTGCCAATTTTAGAAGCACAGGAGTCCCTAAGCAAATTTTATAAAATATATAGAGACTTTCAAAGCATCAAGGGTGAGACAAAATGAGGACCTCTTCAAAATGTTAGCAGCATCTTCCGATGCAGTTATTTCATCACTGCGGTAGAGTTTTTTGCGTTTAGTTTTTCATTTACTGATAAAATATTTATTCATCTGTCAGATTTTTATTTTGTGCTTACTTCGAATTGTTTATTATTGATTATTTTATTTATATACATATATTTTTTTTATATGATATTTAAACTTGGTTTGATAAACAAACGCATACTGTATATACTTACTTATGTATGTATTTTTTTTTTAACATGAACATTAATAATAATTTAGGATCAGTTTCTATTGATAAGTCAATAGCTGCGTTCGAGAACACAAAAGTTTTTACTTTTTTTTACTGAACTTTACTGCATTTTACTAAATTGCGTTCGCGTACACAAAATACAGTAAATGAGAACACAAATTGAGAGCGTAAAGTCACAGTTCTTGACTGAGTACTTACAAATTTTTACTGCAGAAATTTTTGCAGTAAAATATAGTAAAACAAAAAAACGTATGTTTCAAAAGGTAAACAAACAAAAGTAACAAACAAAAAGCATTCAAGTTGTGAAAAAAATGTTAAATAAAAGAAAAGTTGAAATAAAACCAAAATAAAAACAAAAAGTGAGTAAATATTAATTAATTGAACTTGTTTGTGAAGCATGTATGGCTAAATATCAACTTTTGAAATTTTTTTCTGTTATGGTAATATTTTGGAGTTGTAAAAGTGTCAAGTACTCGGGTACTTAGAACAGCACTTGTTTTTAAAGTAATCAAGAGTAAAAAAAGTATTCATGTACTATTGATAAAATTTAGCCGGACACAAATTAGCAAAATTAAATTAAATAAAAACCAAACAAATATGAAAGATTACATAAAATAATTTGTTTGTATTTTCCAAAAATATTCGTGTTATAAAAAGTATTTAATCGAGTACCGATAAGAAAACGAGTTAAGTAGTCAAAAGTGTAAACATTTTTCAATTATTTGTCATCAGCTGTTGCCTTTATTTTACGAATTTTTACTAATTTTGCGTTCGCGTACTTTTTTGGACAACAGCTTTTTGTGAGAGCAAATTTTTAAGTTTACTCATTTACTGCATTATACTGTAAAAGTACTCAAGCGCACCTAACATTGCGATCCCAATTCAGTCGTAACAAGAATGTCAAGGGCAATTTAAGTTTTGCTCATCTTAATTGTGGCAGTTTTAATATAAAACCAAATTCAACAAAATTGGAGGAAATTAAAAACATTTGTAGTGGACTGGACGTGATTGGTATATCTGAGACCTGGTTGCAACCAGGTATATTGACTAATGTTATTAATTTTGGTGGCTATAATTGTTGTCGTAATGATCGTGTCCAAAGGGTACGCGAGGGGGAGGTGTTGCATTATATATTTCCAAGGAGATAGATTTTAAAGTTGTATTTTCCAGCAAACTGTATAATATTGCAGAATCATTGTTTGTTGAACTTAATTGTGGTAACAGCCCGTTTTTGGTTGGAGTTGTATATCTTCCTCGAGGAGAGAAAAATAATTTGTTGGCATTTGAAAAATCAATAAGTGACGTACTTGTAAAATACTCAAATGTTGCACTAATGGGTGACATGAATTACAATATGTTTGATATTAACAAATCTTTCGTGGTCCGAGATGTTTGTAAAAGAATGAGAGTTTCGTGTTTTCATAATTCCCTACCTACTCACTTTGATATAAAAAGTAAAACGACGTCATTAATAGATTGCTTTATGCTATCGCATCCAGAAATGATAATTACTTCTGGTCAAGTTCAGTGCCCTGGTGTATCTCATCACTCGCTTATTTATATTTCTATTAATTTTTCATTGAAAAGAGCAGAAGAATTTATGCAATATTATGATTACAAAGCGGTTATCGTTTCCATGTTGGAAAGTGTCCTTTTGTCTTCAGATTTTACTGGGTTATATGCGACAACAAATGTGGACGAGCAGCTTATGCATCTTAATGCAAATCTTAAAGCTGCTTTATCTATCGTCCCTTATGTCACTCGGAAAGTTAGAAATATAGGAGACACATGGTTTAACTGTAGGGAAATTAAAGACTCAAGCTTAAGGCGTGATGCTGCTTATAATGATTTTCGTGCCAGAAGAACAGATGAGAATTGGAAAAGGTATTGTAGATTACGAAACAAAACAAAATCAATAATTAGAAAAAAAAGTGTGGCACATGCCAAAGTTTTTGATGGTTTGAACGGCAAGCAATTATGGAATGTATTGCGATATGATGGTGTGGCAAATAGTAATTTATATGCTGATAGTATGGATGTTAGTCAATTAAATAACACCTTTGTTATTTAATTTAATTTAAATTAAATGTGATGGGTTTTCGTTTATATGTGTGGAGTTATTTGAACTTTTGGAACAATTTAACGCTATCAAATCAAATGCTATAGGTTGCGATGGATATTGTTTGAAATTTTTAAGGTTTATTATGCCATATTACGTCTGTCTGGGTACTTTTCCAGTAGCAAATACTCAGTAAATTTTTTTGGGAGAGTAAGACAAATTTTACTCTTTCGGCTGAGAATATCTCAAAAAGTACGCAGACAGTATCCAGTGAAATCTTGCAAGAAAACAGCTGATCGGTGTGTAAACAATTGAAATAACAAACGTGATCCAAGAAAGCGTTGAAGAAATAGCGTCCAATTTGGGAATTTAAAAACCGGGAAACCAAAATACCCAAATAATGGGTATTTGCAGTATAAACAAAAAGTTAGCGTTGAATTTAAGAATTTAAAATAGGGAGGAAGTACAAATATAGGAACAAATCTAGTTTACCGACGCAGCTCCAAATAAAAAAAAAGTACCCAGGGTGATGGAAAATGGAAAAATAAGAAGAAAAAATAAATTAAAAAGTTGGCGCAAACGCTTAGTTTTCGAGTTATGGACGTTTAAAGTTTTGATATAAATATGTGATTTTCCACTACAATTCTAAACGTATATGGCCAATATTGGTATCATTTTAAAGCTCTTGAACAGATTTTTCTGGATGTACATAATTTATTTCAAAATATTAAACTCTTTAGATCACATTACAGTTTTTTTCATTTTACGTCGAAATGTTACGGAAGTGCACTAGGAAAGAATGTAGTTTATTTAAATAAAAGTGTAATACAAATTTTATAAAATAACAAACACTAGCATCGCAAAAAAAAATTCTTTGCATAGCCAGCCTTTGGCCGGACGCAAGGATGTTCTTCTCTATGGTATAATAAACACCGGTTTCGCTTACTAAAGCTTCCTTGCATAGCCGGACTTCGGCCGGGCGCAAATATTTTCTCCCCTATGGTATAACTAATACCGGCTTCGCTAACTAAAGATTCTCTGCATAGACGGCCTTTGCCCATGGGCAAGGATTCTCTCCTCATTAGTATAACATAAACATAAAGAAGGTTTTACTTGTATTTTAATTAAAATTCTTAAATAAATTAGTATGTAGTATATACATACATTAAAGAATTAGAAAAAATTATTAAATTTGTTTTTATGCTTACTAAAAAACTTTTGTATTTTGCAAACTCGTCCCACTTCTTAATAAACTAAAAATATTAAACAAAATTCTGTATGTCCAGAAAGATCTAGTGAAACGCTTTGCAATGATACCAATATTAGCCATATACATTTGGAAATGTACTGCAAAATCACATATTTATATAAAAACTTAAAACGCCCATAACTCGAAAACTAAGCGTTTGCGCCAACTTTCTTATTTCATTTGTTCTTCTTATTTTTCCATTTTCTAAAAATCTTTACTGATTTATGCAATGAACCACAGGCTTTTGCACGGTATAAACTATATATTTTTGCACGCATCGCTCATTTTGTATAGAAAACTATTTACTTACAGAAAATATACAGTTTATACCGTGCAAAGGCCTGTGGTAAATATTTTTAGTATTTTTATTAAAAATATAAATATATTTTTACTTCCCCTTTTTAAATTCCTAAATTCGACGCTAACTTTTTGTTCATATACTGTAAATCCCCATTATTTGGGTATTTTGGTTTCCCGGTTTTTAAATTCCCAAATTCGACGCTATTTCGTCGGCGCTATCTTGGCACACGTATACTCTTTCATTCAAACCATGATGAAATAAACAGGTGGCATTACTACGCCAGATGACGATTTTTTGCTCTTGTATTGTTTGTCTAGTCTTATGTCAAAGTTTTGTTTATGCTTAAGGGCATAATAACCCACACAATTTGTTTGGCAAACATGTCAAAACTTTACGTTTGTACAAATATTTTGTGTTGTTAATTGGGGTGTTTGCTGTTTGGACAAACATTTGAAACAAAGTTTGTAGAAATATTAAAAATTTTTAATATTTGGCAGACATGTTGGATATTTGTCAAACTTTTTGTGGTGTCTAGTGCTAAAAGTAATCATTTAAGGGAAAACTTTGCAGAGTAAAGACGTAGAAGAAGAAGCAATAAAATCATTTTTAGCCGTTAATTCTAATTTTTTAGCAGTTTGCCGCAAAACAGCTTTTTGTTAAGAGCACTCTTTACTAGAAATTATTTTTTTTTATTTTATATTTCTTCTGCGTTTTAAACAAATAGTGAGCATAATTTCCGCAGCACAATCGTCGTCAGCATTCACTGAATGCAAGACAAAAATAAAAAATTAATGTTTGAACGAAATATGATTGTGCTGTTTATTGGCAAACAGAAGCAAAAACAAAGTGAATGTTTGCCAAGCAATTTGTGTGGTTTATTATGCCCTTTACGTTTTGTGCTGCGATTATTTTATTGTATTAAAGTTTTTGATTATTTAAATTAAAATTAAATAAGATAGTAACCATAGTGAAGTAAAAATTGGCTAAAAATTTATTTATTTCATTGCGTTTAGCGGCAAAATTTGATTTTAGTTTAATGTAATTTTTGACGTATACGGAGACTTATTTTTCATTTTTGTTGTAATGTTGTATTTGTTGCCGTAGCGCTGCCACCTACTTATTCCACCATGATTCAAACAGTATATAAAAACAGCTGTTCAAACTAGTTGCAAAATCTTACCAGAGGAAATTTCTCCAGTAACATTTTGCAAGTTCTCTAACTTCCAACTGTCAAAAAATTCTCTTTTTGGCTCTCTCGCTGTAAGAGATTTGGAGTACGCAGACAACATTTTGCAAGATTTTGCGACATTTTGTACAAAATTATGCAAAATATGTGTACGCAGACAGACCTATTAACAACATCCAATTTTCCGAATTTGTGGAAGGTGGCCCGTAGTGTTCCTATAAAAAAGAAGGAGGAATTTAGTGATCCAGAGAACTTGAGACCCATATCGGTGTTACCAGTTATGTCTAAGGTCGTTGAAAGAATTGTGAGGAATCAAATTACAAATTATTTAAATCAGAAATCATTTTTGGATAATGGTCAATATGGGTTTAGGGATGGCCACAGTACCTCCTCTCTTCTGGTTGGTCTTACGAACACTATAAGATCTAACTTAGGCAGTGGTAACATATGTTTACTTCTTTCCCTTGATTTGACTAAAGCATTTGATAAATTAAGTCATAACTTATTACTAAAAAAGTTAATTGAATTTTTTTCGTTTTCTAAACCTGCAATATCCCTAATTAGTGCATATCTTTCGAATCGTAGCCAATTTGTATCTTTAAATAATGAATCTTCTAGTTTACTTCATTAAAAGTGGTGTTCCGCAGGGATCAGTACTTGGTCCTTTATTATTCACTATGTTTCTTAATGATTTATTTTTAGGGACGTCTTTTCATAACTTTGTAAAAATTCGTCTGCTATTGCATTTTTACAAAGTTTTTAAAAATGGGAGTCCTAAGTTTTATTAAACCTTTTTACATTTAATAAATCTACTAGATCTAACCAATTAATTGTACCTCGTAATTCATTCTGGCTTAAACGCTCATATCAGATGCGAGTTATACGCTCTTTTAATTCTTTGCCCGAAACTTCACCGAAAGTTATCAAGTTTATCGTGATAAACTCATAAAACATAGTTGTTTTAAACACAATTTATGAAAATACGTGAATTGGGATAGCAATGAGGAAAATATTTTTATTGTTTTTATACAGTTAAAATTTTATAATTGTTAATTTTTATAAATATTTTTTAGTCGAGCCTTTATTTTTTATTTGTAGTTATTTAATTATTAATTATGCATATATATTGAATTTTTTTTTATTTATTATTTTCTGTAAAACAAGGTTAAGTAGAATGATTGTAATTTATTTATTGGCCAATATGGCTTTCAAATTACAAGTGAGAAATAAATTGAATTGAAAATTATTATACTACACAAATTATTAATTAGTCTGTTAGATAACCTTCTTTTACGGATTGTGAGCCATATTTTACAAAAAATTTAAAAATAATAAATCTTTTGTGGAATAATTTTAAATCATAAAAGCGTTTAATAAGAAACATCAAAAATTTTAAAAAATATTTTATGTTACATACTTCCCATAAATTGATTTTTCCAAAAATTTCAACTTTGCTAACCCATAAGTAGGTCCCTAAACGGCACATAACCCTTTTCAAAAACTCATTTCATAGGTTGTATAATTATCTATCATATGCCTTTTTAATTTTTTGATTATTTAATTTGTTCAAAAGTTATGATTTTTACAACAAAAAAACTCAAATGGCGCCACTGTGTAACGTTAAGAGTTGTATTTGCAAAACAAAAGTTTTGGAAAACTGAAAAAAATTGAATTTTCCAGAGGTATAATTAGTTCTTCTAGGGGGAAAATTTCCCGCCTTGGTTTGATTTTATTTAAGCAGGTGAGGAAAAAGTTCTACTAGCGAGCACAATTCAAGTCAATGGATTAACAAGAATCTTCAAGATTTAATTTTATTTAAAGAAAAACTTTTAAGGAAAAGACATAAATCGAAAAACAAACAGAACGTTAATGATATTTTAAAGCGAATTAGCAAAGTTATAAAAATTTCTACAAAAAAGTGTAGAGATGATTATTACGCTGGCAATTTACTGAAGACAGGTAACGATCCTAAGAAATCGTGGAAATTTATAAATAGTACTCTTGGTCGAACAAAGAGTAACGTCATTAACCTTAAGGATTCTCAAGGGCAACCAATAATATGTGACCAAGATAAAGTGAATTGCCTTAATAATTACTTTATTACGAGTGTGGAAAATCTTAAAAGGGAAATTGAAATTTATCCTGGCGATGGGTTCAATTCTTTACGGACTCTTTCCCAGTCACCACATCGTTTTACACTTTGTAATGTTAATGATAATGATATGTTTGAAATAATCCAAAATTTTAAAGATAATAAAAGTCCAGGCTTTGATGGTATTTCGCCTAAATTTGTAA
This sequence comes from Pollenia amentaria, assembly GCA_943735925.1. Taxonomy (NCBI): domain Eukaryota; kingdom Metazoa; phylum Arthropoda; class Insecta; order Diptera; family Polleniidae; genus Pollenia; species Pollenia amentaria. The sequence goes on from OX031008.1 coordinate 166,876,147, forward strand.
AAGAATGTAGAGATATTATAATCCCGATATTAAAAGATATTTTTAATAAAATCGTTAACAATTCAGTGTACCCTGACATCTTAAAAGTGCACAAAATAGTTCCAATTCCAAAAGAAGTTAATGCAACATATATAGACCTATTGCTGTTCTTTCTACAATTGATAAAATTTTTGAAAAGATTCTTTATGATAAACTTCTATTTTATATGGAGGAAAATACTTTTTTATACAATTATCAATTTGGATTTAGAAGGGGCTGTAGTACTGAAGATGCTGTGTTGAATGTAGTGCAGTTTATTTGTAGTGGGCTTGATGGAGGTTCTAGTGGAGTTGCTGGAATATTTTTTGATTTTACTAAAGCTTTTGACTTAGTAGATCATGAAATAATGTTACAGAAATTAATGATATATGGTGTTCAGGGAAGAGAACTTTTATTGTTTAAAAATTATTTCGTTAACAGAAAACAATATGTTAATATAAACAACACTGACAGTTTTCTTGGTTCTGTTGATTATGGTGTACCGCAGGGTAGTGGATTGGGCCCTCTTTTGTTTTCTATATATTTAAATGATTTAAAAAATCTAAATTTAGATGGGCAACTTTTTATGTTTGCAGACGATGTGTGCTTGTTTTACCCCTACAAGTACGATTTATCACTTAAAACAAGAATTGATAATAATTGAAGATAAAACCAAATTAATACGCTTTAGCCCTCATGCTTTAAGTATAAATAGTGATTTTAACGTGTTTATTAACGGAAAAGCTGTTTATGAAACCCATTCCGTTAAGTATTTGGGAATCACATTGCAAAGTAACTTGTCATGGGATTTACATATAACCGATTTGAAAAGGAAAATAGCTCCAACAATTGGAATTTTATATAAGTTAAAAAATAAACTGGATGTTAAATCAAAGATGATGATATTTCAATCTTTGATTCAATCGCATTTGAATTACTTAGCAAGTATATATGCTTACAATAAAAATAACATTTCACTGAAATCGCTTCAATGCATGCAAAACAAAGCACTAAAAATTATTTACAAACTACCAATACGGTATTCAACTTTCATATTGTACAAAGATATAATCAAAACAATTTTACCAATTTGTGAATTGCATGAGTATCAGGTGTTAATGTTTGTTTTTAAATGCATTAACCATATTGGTCACCAAAGCATAACATTTTCTCAACAGCAATCTAGTTTTAACACACGAAACAGAACAATTTTAAGAATTCCTCGATGTAGACTAGAAACTACCAAGCAACGCATTGATTACGTGGGTGCTGTAAAATTCAATAATTTACATGCAGATTTGAAATCAATTAATCGAATTTCACTATTTAAATCGTCTTTTAAACAACACTTATTTAACAATTGTAATTTTGTAATTTTTTATTTTTTTGTAAAACAGTTTTATACTTATTTTTTTGTTATTTAATAATCTTAACATTAAGTTAAATCTTTATTTGTACTTTTGACAATGTATTAATTTGCCAACTTGCCTCAATGATGCCTTACGGCGCTGAGGCCGAAATTGAAATGTATTTTAAATATTTTGTACAAAAAAAAAAAAAAAAAGTCAATCCTCTCGTTTTACAATTTGTGCACGCTAGTTTCATTTTTTAGCACGTTAGCACAAATTTTAAAACGAGAGAATTAACTCGAATTGTGCTCGCGTGTATAATTTCTATCCTTCTCAAAACTACTTAAATGGAAATTAGACTTTTTTTCTTAGGAGGTCAGTATAGCTTCAATGTTAACCAAAGGTTGGCTTAATCAAAAAAGTACATATGTAACATATTGAGGGAATAGGACTATTGCAAGAAAGCTTTATAAATAGAAATTTGATTCACTAAACACACTCGAAAAATATAAATTGTACATATAATAAAAAAACGTATAAAAATAAATAATTCTTATATTCTATTTGTTAAAACTGAAATAGCTTGAAAAATAAACTTAAGCTACGTTCAGACTTGTCAAATAGTAGGGACCAACACACAAACTAAATTATAATTTTCCTTAATTTCAATATTTATTTTGTTTATAATACCACATCTTACACAAAACAGTATTTTGCTATGTCTGGCAGTATAATTAGTTTTATTTTCTGATATTAAGACCATGTTAAATCTCATTAACTATTAACAAAAGTAGTGGGTTATGCTTATTTGGTCAAATATTTAATAAGTGTGACCGTGGCTTTAATCTTTTAAAATAACTTAAATTAAAGGGATACAAGGCAAATGTATTTACAATAATATATATTACATATAAGCAAAACATAATTATTGTGCATAAGGTCTTTAAGTTTTTAAAGTGCATACTTAAATAATAGTTAATAGTTAAAGTTCAATAAAGCATCAAACACAAGTTTTGATGCTTTATCGATCTTAATTGTAGAGTGTTAAGTATCGTTAATTAAACTGGCCTTAAGATATTTGTTTAAATGTATTTTCGTGTTTTTAGCGTTGGTCCAATTCATTTTTTTAAGACAAGAAATCCCTCTGGCGTACAATAATTTACCATAAAGCCATCTCCCTAAATTTTCTTTAATACGCCTTAATCAGAAACGATTCATTATATTTTATTAACATTAAGTGCAATTAAGTTTTTTAACACTAGAAAACAAATCATAAACTTTTTGATGATTGGCCCAAATTTTTACATAGCTTTCATACACATAATACGTACTTTCGAAATAAAGTTACATATACCTAAAACCGCAAAGAATCATATTACTGTGAGGTCAGATTTAATGAACACTCATTCATAATTTATTATGGATTCCATATAAAGCCCATTCATGGTAAAAATTTAATTTTCTTTTTCGTTTTTCCTACTTTTATTATAAATGTTTACTTTAAATAGTTGGTTTCAAATTTTTATTTGGGATTTTATTTGGTTCATCTAGGGCTTTTATAAATTTCTGTAAAATTTTTTAAATAAATAAATTTAAATATAAGAATAACAGTACATACAAAAGTTATTAAATTTTAAAGTTTGGTCAGTTAGTTCTAAGGTGAACTCTGCAATACAGTTCAATGCCAGAGATTATCATACTATTAATTGAGATTGCTCAAAGGCACTGTGCATTCCTACTTATAAGACTAATTCCCGAATTTTCGCAGTATGTTGGTGTTGCGCTTCATAGAGAATAATACCAAGCCCACTACCTTCCGTGATTTAGAACCAACCGTATAGAAATTGACGCTATAAAACCGAATATAGAAATTAAGATTGCAAAATTGTGACAAAAATATTTGGTAGTTTAACCGCAAACATTAAATCAAAATTTTGGAACGCTAACTAATAACATTAATTTCAACAAATTGTGCATGCCGCTTCAAACCGCAATGTTTTACATTTAATAAAAAGAACACGAACCGCAAGAGTACAAATGTTGTGTATGAATGGTCTAGGAAAAGGTATTAAATTTTCGTTTATAAACAAGTTTCAAGAACGGATGTTGTTTAAGTTATTACAAATAATTGCAACATCACCTATTGACCTTCGTTCAATTGATAAATAAAAGGTGGAGGCAAGTAGCTACTTATGTACAATATTCATGCATACATTTCGCAAAAAAAATATTTGTCAAAGTGTACCAAACGAAATTTTGCACGAATCGATTAGAAGTTATTAATGCAAAATGCTTTAATTAAATTCGTTTTTACGGTTATTAAATTATTTTTGCATTTTAAATTTAACTAAATTAAACATTTTCCCCAAGCAATTTAAAAAAATCGAATTTTCAATCTATACTAGATGTAGTTGAATGTATGCGTTTGTTGCTGCATTTATTACACACATCACTTTATCCCAACTTACCTCAATGTCTTTTTCGGAACATAATTTATCTAAATCATCCTTATCTTTTTGTGTGCCAGCCAATACATTTATGGCCGTTCTACTATCAACTGTTGGTGTTGCACTGCGGTATTCAGTATCACCTGGACCAGCGGTTTCTTCCAGAATCTCTTGGGCCAATGTCGTCAATTGGCCCTTAATCGTATTCAGACTGTTATTTAACCAAGACATTTTGCACCATAAAACACTTTAATAAATACTTTCAAACATTTATTTGTAGTTATTGGTTGTTTTTCTTTATTTTATAATTTGTTAAGATTTTGTATAAGTCAAAAAAAAATTTTATTATTTTTGGGGGATGATGACAACTTGGCAAAATAGAATTTTTGTCTTGTATTTATTATTTTGATTTTGTTGTTTTTTTTTTCCTTTTAGTAAATAAACTGTCAACAACAGATGTTTGAAAGCAAAATAAAGCGGTTGATTTGTCTACAGTACACTGTAAAAAATAATTTGTTATTGTAAAACTATTTAATATATATATAAGGCTGATAAAACAACCCTACAACATATGCATAACTAAAACTGCATTTACACATGACAGTACTTTCATGAAATTTCTGTATACGTATGACAAATAAAGATTTTAATGAAATAGACGACTTTCTTGAAAATATCTTGTTGGATTACACAGGAAAGTGAAAGTTCATTTTAAAAATGTCGTCCAAGCGAAAAGTAGCAAAATTTATTTTACTTCTAAATTTAAAAAAACTCGAAATGGAAAGTATAAGTACGTATGATTTATTATGCATATCCCATAAAATTATGTATGAACATTATAAATTTATTAATTTAATTGTACTTTGTTTGTTTAATTTTGCATTCATTTGTGTTTTGTGTACTAGATAATAAGAGTTTCCAACGTTATCACAGACACAAATTTATAGGGCAATAGTTGGAAATAATTATTATGTTAACTTTTTAATAACATTATTTTGTCACTTTTATACCCTCCACCACAACTGTGGTGAATGAGGGTATACTAAGTTTGTCATTCCGTGTGAAACTTTTTTATAATACATCTAAGACCCCATAAAGTATATATATGCTGGCTCCTTGAGTAATTCTAAGTTGATTTAGCCATGTCCGTCTGTCTGTCCGTCTGTTGAAAACACGCTCACTTTCGAAAAACGCAAAAGAAAAGAACAAACTTGGTCTCAAATTGCTTGTAGTTTGGGATTGAAATCCAGCAACATCGGTTTAGTAGGATCAGAACTATGAATTAAAATGTGGAACCACTACCCAAAAAAAATTGATAATTTTGATACAAAAACTAACATAAATGGTGGAATAATGCACGGATTCGCTTTATACGACTGCAAATCATACTGTTAAATTTCGTGAAGATCGGTCTATAATTGACCAGAACCCTTCTCACGGAAAACAGCTTAGTACGCCTAAAACCGCAATAAATAACGCTAGCATACTAAAATTTCGTACGTCACAGTTTTATAGGACCAGAAATCACACTGTAAAATTTTTTGAAGATCGGTCCCTAATTTACTCTAGGCCCCATATAAACCCTACTCCCGGAAAACATTTTATTGCGCCTAGAACCGCAACAAATAACGCTAGCACACTAAAATTTGGTACGTCGCAGTTTTATAGGACCGTAAATCACACTGTAGAATTTTTTGGAGATCGGTCCATAATTTACACTAGGCCTCAAATAAACCCTACTCCCGGAAAACCGTTTAGTACGCCTAAAACCGTAATAAATAATGCTATCAAATTGAAATTCGGTACGTCACAGTTTTATACGACGAGAACTCACACTGCCTAATTTCGTGAAGATTTGTCCATACTTTACCATAGGCCCCATACAAACCCTACTCTCGGAAAACAGTTTATTACGCCTAAAACCAAATAAATCCCACTTTGGGAAAATAATTAAATTCACCTAAAACCATCACAGATATAGATATTGCGGTGAAATTTTTTAATTAAATTCATATGGCCAGAAAAAATATCATGCAAATTTGTGAAATTTACTGTTAACGCTAAAACTAATTACACTGCTGTATTGAAATTTATTCTAATTTATTTTTTGTAATACCAGAAATCAGTCTTCAGAATTTTGGGATGATTGGTCCATAATTTACCATAGTCCAAAACAAATTACTATCCTAAAAATCATTTTAGTTCGGCTAAAACTATTACGAATCATGATATTTTACTCAAGCCAGTTCAAAGTTCTAACAAGAAAGGCATAAAATTTTCTTATTGTCGGTCAATAATTTAATATGGATCTAAACCGCAACCAATTTTAATGCTGACGTTCGTTTTTGTGAAGCTTAGTTAATAATATATATGTATTTATCATATAGCGCCCACTCTTTTCGGTGGAGGGTATCAAAGATTCGGCACAGCCGAATATAGCACTCTAACTTGTTTTATGTATATTTGAAGAAAAGTATTATTATTATTATAAATATATTCATATCTTAGGTAATATTACTACATATTTAATTAGGTAATTTCTATGTTAGAAAATGTATCTAAATATTTTGTTTAAATTACTTAAAAACTTTGTAATTTTACCAATAATAGGAAAGTTATTTTATATTTTTATTTTTGGAAAAATATCTAATGGCGATTTCTTTTCTGAGTAATATGTTGCATATTTTACCCTCACTTTTACTAAAGGTGCTTATACTGCCCTGTTTTACAACTTTGGTACTTCTACTTTGTTCGTACAACCAAGGTTTTTTTGTTTTTTTTTTTTTTTTTTTTTTTGTCAACCCAAACTGCTTATAGGGCCCTGGAGACAAATAAACCCATCAATCAGTGCATGTGTGCTAGTGTCGTTTATTTAAGGATTTTTCGGAGACGTACAAAAAATCACGTCAATCAACATTTGTATTTTAAAAAAAACTAAATTCAATTTTTTTTTTTCATCCGTACACTCTTTATGACAACAAACACAAAGCAAATAAAATTTTTTTGTCAATCACAACAGGAGACTATCAAATTACCTGTCATCAAAGTAGAAAATCAAAACTTTTTGATTTTCATCAAGCATTGCCGACAACGCGTATGAGAAGCCGAAAAAGAACGACCGCACGCACACAACTATGTGATTGATGTGTTTATTTGATTATCTCCAGGGCGCTTATAATTTTGTGAAAAGATTGTTTAAAAACAATATATAAAAATTTTGACATTTTCATCAAGCATTGCCGACAACGCGTATGAGAAGCCGAAAAAGAACGACCGCACGCACACAACTATGTGATTGATGTGTTTATTTGATAATCTCCAGGGCGCTTATAATTTTGTGAAAAGATTGTTTAAAAACAATATATAAAAATTTTGACATATTAAAATTAAAAATTGTGTGTATATTATTATTGTACTAACTTTTTCCAAGCCATTAGTGATGTCAATATTTGTTATAAAACCGCAATAGTTTGCAGAAACCGCTCAAATAGCTTAAAAATCGCTAATGACGTACATTAATGATAATATTTAAGTTGCACAACATGTAAAATTTTGTACAAGAACATAGATTTGGGTAAATTTAATACTATTTTTGGATAAAGTAAGTCCCAATTTACATTATACGATTTTTGTCGTTGCGATTCTTACCTTATTGGCGAGAGGGGAGAGAGGAATTAAAAGGGGTACACAAGCGAGTGTACTCTACGATTCGTTTTGTTCATTCATTCGTAGTGTCGAATTATACATATGTATACACAAGAAGTTGTAACGACAAAAATCGTACAATGTAAACATAAGACCGACTTCAAAGAAGAAACGACAATAATCGCAACGACAAAAATCGTATAATGTAAATTGCGACTAAGCATATCGAGAGGTTATATTCAATACCCTCTATCTTGAATTTTTACGAAATTGATTTTTTGATGGTAAAATATTCAGTAAAATGATCCTCGTCTGTGGTACCAATTAGGAAATAAAGAAAATAATATTTGTGATTTTATTGTTCTTTTCGTTTTTATCTCTATCTTACATACTTAATTTTTTTGAATGCAGAATTTGCTCCTTTTTTCATGAACCCACTTTCAATTATAATTATGTTAATGTAAATATATAGCAATATATAACAATATCTGCGTGTTCTAAATATAATCGTCGGTAGGATTAATATATGTACATATAATTTAATAAAATAATTTTAAAAATTCACTTTAAAATATCTAAAAATGTCTGGTCTTGATTACACAGGGTCTCCACCTGAGATAATATCTGATATAATATGTGAGAGAACGTCGGCAGAATGAGAGAGCATATTTCTTCATGTTAATCTTAATCTTAAACAAGGGGGACACGTATCTTATAAGATTTCATAATTTACTGATTTTCGTACAGTAAACTTGTGTCGTTTTTGATTATTTTTTTAGTTTTTAACTGATTTTAGCGTTTAATATTATTTTTTAAGCACTTTTCACAAGAATTCAACTATTTTCACTTAAAAAATTAAACATTTTAATGATAGCGTCTTATTATTAATTTATGTGTATGTATGTATGTGTATTTTTGACAGCTCATCTTATAAGATAGTTGTTATAAGATTTCTCATAACAACTGTCTCATAACATTTATTATAATATTAATACTAACACTATTTGAGAGTCCACACGTAAGATAATACTCTCTGCGATTGAATTTGACGTTCGCTGATATAAAAATCTTATATCTTATCTCAGGTGGAGACCCTGTGTTATAGCAACTGTGTCCAAATCAAGTAAATTACAATTCCTTGCAGGGTATATCAAATGAGTATGCATCTGAAGACACGAAAAACGTAAAACAAGTATGTGGATTTTCTTGTACGTATAGGTAACATAAAATAAGCAAATAATGTTTTACACAGACTCCGAAGACGAAATGAATTATAATGTGGTAAATCGCCGAAGAAATAAGCAGAAACATAATTGTATTTCGAATACTCGAAAAGAAAACTCGGTTAAAAGAATTAAGAGTCAACAATATTTAGGGTTTTCTACTACAGAAGGAGTATTCAAACAAAATTGTAAAAAACCCCAATGAAAAATGGGATTAGCGTACTCAAAAAATTTTTGTTGAAAATTAATTTAAGACACTGCCAAAAATTTGATAAAGAAACCAGAAGCAATATATTTAAAATGTTTAGGAAGATGTCATGGGAAGCCAAGCAAGTATTTGTGAAAAGCTATGTCTCGATGAAAACTAAGCAAAATTCCACTGTTGCGAATTCAACAAAACTGAAAAGTTTTATATATACCCTGCCTAACAACCAGGCATCCTTTCAGGTATGTCGCTTTTCATTTCTCTACACTTTATCTGTAAACGTGGATATGGTAAAAGGTTGGCTATAGGCCAAATAACCGCCAGTTACTCCATTTATAACAAAAATTGCAGAAAATAAGGCACATTTAAAAGAATATTTTGACGAATTAGAAAAAATTAAGAGTTATTATTGTCGCAGACACTCATAAATTATATAACGCAGCAGCTTTTAGAACTAAGTCTGATATATAGAGATTTTTGCAATTACTGCTTACAAAAAGAGTTTCAAGCAGTTTCGATATTCACATTTTCAAAAATTTTTGAAGAAGAGAATTTGGCATTATATATGCCTCGCAAAGATCAATTCGACATTTGTGTTGGATTTAAGGCTAATCAAATTACTGCTGTTGATTTCAAAGTGCATACTTTGAAAAATAATCGAGCACAGTACGAAAAAAATTGTACAAAATTGAAGCTGAGGACGGTAAGCGTCATGTTTTTACAATGGATGCACAGGCTGTAAAATTGTGCCCTTACATAAATGCTTCAGCAATTTACTTCAAACAACGCCTGCAAGTACACAATTTTACTGTTTGCAATCTAGGAACTCATCAATACACAAATTATTGGTGGAGTAAAGTCAGTGGAGATTCGTCAGCCTCAGTGTTTGTTTCATGCATAAGCTGCGTTCGAGAACACAAAAGTTTTTACTATTTTTTACTGAACTTTACTGCATTTTACTAAATTGCGTTCGCGTACACAAAATACAGTAAATGAGAACACAAACTGAGAGCGTAAAGTGACAGTTCTTGACTGAGTACTTACAAATTTTTACTGCAGAAATTTTTGCAGTAAAATTTTGTAAAACAAAAAAACATATGTTTCAAAAGGTAAACAAACAAAAGTAGCAAACAAAAGGCATACAAAATGTGAAAAAATTGTTTAAAAAAAGAAAAGTTGACATTAAACTAAAATAAAAACAAAAAATGAATTAATATTAATTAATTAAACTTTTCTGTGAAGAATTTATATGGCTAAATACCAACTTGTGAAACTTTGTTTTGTTATGTTAATTTTGTGGAGATGTAAAAGTGTCAAGTACTCGGGTACTTAGAACAGCCCTTGTTTTTAAAGTTATCAATAATAAAAAATGTATTCGTGTACTATTGATCAAATTTAGCCGGACACAAATTAGCAAATTCAAATAAAATAAAAAACAAACAAATATGAAAGATTACATAAAATAATTTGTTTGTATTTTCCAAAAATATTCGTGTTATAAAAAGTATTTAATCGAGTACCGATAAGAAAACGAGTTAAGTAGTCAAAAGTGTAAACATTTTTCAACACTTCAATTATTTGCCATCAGCTGTTGCCTTTATTTTACGAATTTTTACAAATTTTGCGTTCGCGTACTTTTTTGGACAACAGCTTTTTGTGAGAGCAAATTTTAAAGTTTACTCATTTACTGCATTTTACTGTAAAAGTACTCAAACGCACCTATAATAAAACATTTATAAACGTTTAGCTTGTTGGATTCATTGCCAATAACAATCTACTAGGGAGATCGAACGGTTATTATTCGACCGGTTCTAACCGGTTATTTTAGTTTTGGCCAAGTCGGTTATTTTAAAATGTCCATTTTTCGAATATCAAATAAACCGGTTATTTTGGTATAATAAAGCGGTTATTTTAATAATGTGTCATTTATATACGTTTTCCTTACTCTTGTTGTAAATGTACCCGTATATTCAAGTATTTTTTAATTGAATTTTGGCAAACTTAAACTTTTTATGAAGAATGTCAAAACAAAATGTTACAAAAGTCAAACACCATTAGCTCTGTTCCAGATGCATAACGAAACAGTCCGAACTTGCACAAAGTTACCCAAAAGCGTTCCACATAACAATTTTTGTGCAATTAAGAGAGTAATTGAGAGAGTTTTTTTTTTAATTTCCTGTACAAATTTGCACGAACTTTTTATTTGGGTAAGTTCGGACAAGAATAAATAATCAGCTTTTTTTTTAATTTGAAACTGAAAAATTAATCAGGAAATTTACAAGCTAAAGAAAAAGTTTAATTTTTTTTAAAAAATATATTAGAAAGCATATTATTGCATACATATTTCCCTTAAGGGCATAATAAACCTCACAAATAGCTTGGCAAACATGTCAAAATCATACGTTTGTACAAATATTTTGTGTTGTTAATTGGGATGTTTGCTGTTTGGACAATCATTTGAAGCAATGTTTGTAGAAATATTAAAATTTTTTAATATTTGGCAGACATGTTGGATATTTGTCAAACTTTTTGTTGTGTCTAGTGCTAAAACTAATCATTTCAGCGAAAACTTTGCAGAGTAAAGATGTAGAAGAAGAAGCAATAAAATTATTTACAGCCGTAAATTCTAATTTTTTTAACAGCATTGTTTACCCCAAACAGATTTTTGTTTAGAGCACTCTTTACTACAAATTATTTTTCTTTCTTTTATATTTCTTCGGGGTTTTTAACAAATAGCGGGCAAAATTGAAACAAAAACAAAAATGAAAAATTAATGTTTGTACGATATATGATTGTGTAGTTTATTGGCAAACAGAAGCAAAAACAAAGTGCATGTTTGCCAAGCAATTTGTGTGGTTTATTATGCCCTTTAATCTTTAACATAAAAGAAATCAAAATATAAAAAATGACAATGATGTAAATGTTTTGGTTTTATAATGTTATGAATTATAAGCGTATTAAATCATTAAAATATATCTTAATTTGAAAAGTAAGCATCATTTTGCGTTCCAGCAATTTTGGGTAGTTTTGGCAAATTCAGAGAGTAATTTTCATTTTAATCTCATTAGTCCGAACTTGCCCGGGATCTTGTGGAACACACCTATTATGAACAATGAAAATACAAATCGCTTATACATAGATGCGTGTGTTCCTGTAAAAACCAAAAACAATTCAAAATACTACAAAAACGTGTTCAGTTAAAAAGTAAAAAGTAATTTGTGCGAGAGTATCCTAATATTATTATAGATGTTATCTCTAGATATATTTCGATCGGGATTAAAGAGACAAACTACTGATTCATATAGATATGCTTAGCCACTAACAAATTAAAACTCATTTAAAATAAATTTGGGAGAATCTCTCAAATAATAAATTTATTAAATTCCTATAATTCTTATTTGCTTTTGCAAAACGCTTGTCTAGATCAAACTTCGTTTAGCAGTTTCTAAATTACATTATACAATTATCTTCTTACAAATAAAGCTTAAGGTATGTTCATACCTAACCAATATTTGACGAACAAATACAAAAAACATTACCAGCAAATTTATCAAACTTTAGCTTTATTTTATGCAATTTTAATGGACTTTCTTATCTATATTTGTAAGAAGATAATTGTATAATGCAATTAAGCAACTGTTAAATGATGTTTGATCCAGGAAACGTTTTGCATAAGCAAACAATTTTTTAATAAAACTAGTGGTTACGTGTAGGACGTCAAATATTTGATAGGTGCGAACAAAGCTTTAGTAAATAAATAGAAATTGTTAAAAATTAAGCTAAAGTTTGATCAATTTACTGGTCACACTTTTCTTGGATTTTATCGTATTTTGTTGGTGCCTTACCTTTGTGAATTGTTTTGTTTTTATTTAAATTAACTTTTTATTACAAGCACTTATTTGATTTTTGTGTATTTATGTATTCGAACTAAAACCGGTTAACCGGTTATTTAAAAAATGCTTAACCGAAAACCGGTTTTTTAAAATAGCAACTATTCGGAATATTCGAAAACCGGATATTGAAAAAGTCGAATTATCGATCTCCCTACAATCTACTTAGATGGTTGTGGGTATTAAAACCGAAACCATTATCTGTCTAATGCCTTGTTCAATTTTGTGGTAAAACGTAAAAAAGTTATTGAACAAAATTTTTTAGAAAAAGGTCAAACACAAATGGAGTGTGATAGTGATAGTGCCCATGCAAAAAATGAAATCAGATTAAAAAATCAATCAATTTACTTGCCAAATGATTACATTCGGGTTACAAAAGAGGCCAGAAAAATGGTTAAAGTCAATAACGAATATATTAAAAAACCATTTTATGCCGTATATTTAAATTATGATTTTTTAAAAATTACAAGGATGATAAAATTCTACGTTTTTTATCGATAAGACCAGGTCGTAAAGAATGATCATACAGTATCTGACTATAGATCCGTGTTATATCTTCCAAATGGTAGTGTTAAATATAAAGAAAACTTCGATGGAAACCATGTTGACCTACGTGTTATATCTTCCAAATGGTAGTGTTAAATATAAAGAAAACTTCGATGGAAACCATGTTGACCTACCTACTCGCATTAAATCATACTCTGGCCATATGGAAACAAAGCCTTTATATTCTGCTCCACTTGGAATACTTCTAAATAAATGGAAGAACTTGCAAGATTTGAAATGTGTGATTCCACAAGAAAACCATTTTCTTATGACAATTTGAAAATAGATTAAATAATTAGCACCATTATATAGATGAAATAAAAAAAAAAACATTAATCTACAAAAATGTTTTGTTTTTTATCTGTTTAAAATTTATTTGTTATACTGTCTTTATTTGTTTAATAAATCACATATGTAAATATAATAATATACATATAAAATTTTTTTTATGCAAAACCCTCTATCTTTTCATACACATTGAGGTGCCTATTATGAACTTAATTCGATTTTCGACAGCAGTCGAATTAGTTGATCGAACGAATTTTCATTTGGTATTATGGCATACATTCGATAAAAAAGTAATATTGTGATTTAGTTTATTCACAGTTGTACATTTTCTATCAGCTGTTACTTTAAATAAAAAAAATTTTGTTAACAATTAAAAAAATAAAACTAATATAAATCATGGGACGCTTACTGGAACTGGCCTGTACCTGTAGCCTGAACTTTTGTAAAAATTCCTTTTGCCAACAAAGGATTTTGTTCCATAAGGGAAACAAGCTTTTCCAACTGCTGCTTACTACTGTCGACTTTAGACCTGCATAAAATAACAAAAAATAATTAAGAATGTGGAATTTGGACACCAAAACTAATAAATTAACAAAAACTTACATTTTCAACAAATTTTTTTTTAAATTATTTACACCGTCGAAAGCAAATTTGTTTTCGTTGAAAAATTCGATGCACAACGAAATTTTCGACAGTGCTGCCAACTCATAATACCAAATTAAAATTCGATAGTCGATGTTCGATAGCCAGCGAAAATCGTTTATCGAATGTAACTCATAATCAGCTATGGGCACCACTACATTGAAAGCTTTGCATGTGTGGCATTGTATTGGTTTGTTTATGTTTGCATTTGTTGGTTTTATGTACATTTGTACGCTTTGTTTTTTTCTCATTTCATGACATGCGACGCACGTCTGCTTCGTTCGAAATGTTCTGCTAGACTAAGCACAATTTCTTTTCTTTCTTCGCTCATCAATTTTGTGTATGTACACATCGTTCGCTCTTTTTGAACTTTGATTTTGAATTTGCCCATAGCTGCTCATAATAGGGGCCTGAGCAAGGTATATTTATAGCAGGTAGTCTCGGAAAGACAGCTGTTTATTTTTTATATGCTTGTTTTGCGATACGAACTGTCAAATGTTGTATAGTAAACAAGTAAACAAGTTTTTTGTCTTTATCTTTTGTCTTTTTTGTCTCATATCAACCACTTTGCTGTTTGACAGTTCGTATCGCATAACAACAATAAAAAGCCCTGTTGTTTGTTTTATTGTACAATTGTTGTAATCTCGCGGCTACCTGCTATAAATATACCTTGGGCCTGAGTATTTTTAAAAAGCAAAACCCTCTATCTCTCATAAAATGACCGGTGATGCTAATATAAAAAATTGATAATTTAGTAGTTTAAGTAGTCAGTTTTAATAAATATTGTAGAACAAACAACTTAAATTTTCTTTGATATAAGAAAAATAAACGGTTTTTTGGCTCTACTGAACAATTGCGTTTTTTAAGATAGAGGATTTTGAATATAAGCTGTCGACATATACTTTTTTCAATTACATAATTTAAATAAAATTAACTTCCTCTTTCATTTCATTGTTATATGTTATTTATCAATTCATAATGTATAACAATTAACTAAATTATCTACTGAAACTTTTTACTTGTATCTCTTACTAAATCAATACCTATATCGCTCATTTGCTGCAACGTCGTAATTATTAAAAAAATACATTTCGAAATAAACGTGTTAAAAATTTTTGATTTGCTTGCTTCACTTGGAGCAAGCTAATTTTTCATCACTTCCTCATTTGTTCGATAAATATCGAAATACATCTTGTAAGTTTAAGATGCAACCATTAAAAAAAAAAAAAAAAAAACAATAACAACAATAACAACATAAAGAAAACGAACGAAATAGCAAAATAAGTAAAAACTGGTCTTTTTCGGCGTTGACGAGATCAGGGCTTTTATGGTCCTTTTATGGCATTGTCCATTGTGTACCCCCCTGTAACCGTCTTTCATATTCGTGTTATTACGGATGTATTTGTGCTGTTGAACTGTTTTGGTGATGAAGGAATAACACTATTCACCAAACAGTTTTTAAACGGCCTTTAGCATACAGATATCCGGTCGGTTTCGAATCGAATTCTGTAATATACGTATGCGCTCACGTTTGTCTCCATCGGCTTGATGTTTTCGCCTTATGTGAAACACATGTGTCAGAAAATTCTGGTCCACTAAATTTCTAGATTCCTGGGTATCACCTCCTATCCCTGTTTTATCTTCATCGGGTCTTGCTATATATATACGCAATGAAGTTGTGTATCAATGCCATCAACCAATGGGCATGTTTGATGCAGAATTTACCTGTTTTCGGGTTACAGTCAAAATCAATACACTCTTTTTGCATTTCGGGTTTCTTTACAGAAGTCCAAATGCGGGAAGGGATATCACTTTATCGCGCTTCGACTCCCTTTCCGACTCAATATCGAAGATTCTTGAGAATTGTCCGGACAGTAAAATCCTTCTTGCTGGTGATTTCAATGTCCAGAATTCTTCTTGGCTTCACCACTTGGGCTGTACAACCTATGAAGGACAATATGTTAAGCTATTTGCTGCACATAATTACCATAATTATTGAATGAACCAACACATATTCCGTGTGTTGATGGGCACCAACACAATACCCTTGACCTCTTCCTCTCTTCGCACCTTCAAAAGTACGAAGTTGAAGTTCTAGCACCTCTGGGTAACTCTGATCATTTCACCATTTCCGCCTCTTTTCCGTTCTCCGAACTTCGGAACGTTTCACGACACTATGAAACGATCAAAATTTGTTTACGGAAAAGCACGTTGGGTGGAGCTTAACGACTTTTTTCGGCATTTTAATTGGTAACTTTGTTTCCTTGACAATGACGTCAATACCATGGCGAAAATGGTTGAAAATGTTAAATGCTAGGAATGAAAATGTTCATTCCAGTTAAAAACGCTTCGAATAAACCTAGGTCTAAATCTTGGTTTAATCAGACGTGCAAATCAGCAGTCAGATCCAGAGAGGAAGCATTCAGAAATTGGTGTGACAATAAAACCGCTGATACTGAATCGCTACGCCCAATGGCAAGGTCTTCGTGTGCCAAAGTGCTAAGACGGGAAAACAACTCTTCACGAGCAACGTCTTCGTACTGAAGTTCTTACTGCTCC
This sequence comes from Pollenia amentaria, assembly GCA_943735925.1. Lineage (NCBI taxonomy): Eukaryota > Metazoa > Arthropoda > Insecta > Diptera > Polleniidae > Pollenia > Pollenia amentaria. Next base: position 166,892,959 of record OX031008.1, read on the forward strand.
GCGGGACAGCAAAAGCTTCTAGTCAGTAAAGGCCATGTCAGATAAAACTTTTGCTTCGCGTTGCGTTACCGATTCGCTTTGACATCTAAGATAAAATATACATACTTATACGAAACATGTCACATAAAGTACTTTCAAAGCAAAGCGAAGCAAAAAGTTAGCCAACTCTCATCTTTTTGCGCGCTTTGACAATTGGCTAGTATAATTTTCTTTTATTTTAATTTTTTTTGCCAAATTCAATTCCAAAATACCGTCCAATTAAATTTTAAACTTTTATTTTTATAACAAATAATTAAATGTACAAATTACCAACCGCTTTTATAAGTAAACAAACAATGCGTGAGTGTTGTCAAAGTTTTCATTGTGTCATACACCTATTGCTTTGCGTTCTTCTGCCAAAGTTAGAAACGTCACGCAAAGCGACAAAGTTGTATCTGACACGGCCTTAAGGGTTAATGCTTGTTCTTCAATACCAACCAGTGATGGAAAATTCAGTACTATGGTACTATTTTCAGTACTTTTTCTTTTCACAAATACCGCAGTACCCGCACGTCAGTTTAAGTACTCTTTTCTTGTTATGCTTCTTTGTTAATAAATCCAGCGTTGCTATTTTTTTTAAATATTTCCTATTTGTTAATAACATCCAAAGTACACATACACTTTAAAGTTCTTTATCGTTCATGTTTTTTGTTGCAAAATATTGATATTCTTCAAGCACCAATGTCATTTTAAATGCGTTTTAACTACAAGGTTTCGATGACGGCATAACATACTAGTAGAAATTTCCTATTTTTACTCACCAATAATTAACAAACATATTTTGAACACCACTAGAAAATATGTAATAACATTTTTGTTCGGGAATTAATAATTAATTAATTTTTAGTTTGTTAAGCAAAATTTTATAATTTTAATATTAATATTAATTATAATTAATATTTTATTCTTTTATATATTTGTTTTTTTATATTTTTAAAACAAAAATTGGTTATATAAAAAGTACCAAAATGGTTAATAAAGATTAGTGGTCAGTACCATCTCAAATTTTAAATTTTTCCATCACTGATACCAACTCTTTTATAAAGGATGGCCAAACTTTCACGAACCCGGTTGATAAGGCTAATTATTTTGCCGAATTATTTGCAAATAATTCTAACTTACCAGCTAGCAACCAACCACTACCTGAACTCGAAAAAGTATCCGTAACTATGCCTAAAATGTTTTTTCGGGCCCGAGCTGTTAAAAAGGTTCTTGCGGATCTCGACATGAACAAGTCTCCTGGGACGGATGGTATATATGCACTGGTCTTATACCATGCCGGGGAATTTCCCGTCTGCTGGAAAGTTGCTAATGTAACGCCAATTCCTAAAAAAAAGGAGTGGCTAATAACCCTGAAAAATACCGCCCAATTGCAATTTGTTCGGCACTTTCCAAAGTAATGAAGAGTATGGTAAATCACCATCTTGTCAAATTTTTAGAGTCAAATTACCTACTAAGCGTAGAGGTCGTTCTACTGTAGACCTACTGCCCCTGTTATCGGAAAAATTGTGTCGTTCCATTCACCATTTTGGCAAAAGTAAAGTAATTGCTTTAGATATTTCCAAGGCGATTGACATAGTCTGGCATGGTGCACTCTTGTCTAAACTTGTTGCATTTGGTGTCGGTGATAATTTCTCTCGATTTATATTGAGCTTTCTCAGAGATCGCACTATACGAGTTGTTATAGATGGGGTTTCATCACACGAGTCCAAGATTCATTCAGGGGTGCCGCAAGGCTCCGTTCTTTCTTTCTAAATGACCTCTTATGTCAAACTTCCAACCCTATCTATTCTTTTGCAGATGACAGCAACCTTCGCCATTCGTTTTGATTTGATTACAGACCACGCGTATCCGATGTTGGCGCTATGAGATAGAACATGAATGATACGCTTGGCCGAGACCTAGACCTAATCTCAGAATGGGGTCGTTTACTACCTGCAACGGCATGCGGGTACGAGTAGATTAAAACAGATACAAATTTACAAAATTCTTAAAACTTTTTTGTAATTTTTGTAAAAAGTTGTTATTTATTACAAACATTTTTAAAGGCATATAATAATTATTCTTGAGCTGTAAGGCCACAAAATGAAAGCAAACTGAACCATTTGTTTGTGGTTGACAATTATTTTTACGAACGGCAGAGCAGTTTTCTCGTTCCTCATTCATTCATTGTTCAAAGTAAAAAACGGGACGATGAACGAAAGGAACGACCTAGTTCCTTTAATCTTTCGGATCGGTCGGAACGATTCCACAAAAAGAACTATTTTGCCAACTGTGCTACAAAAAAGAAATATAAGTAAATACTGCGGTGGCAAGTAAATAATGAAACAGAACTGGGGCTGAACGATGTTTTCCATACAGTTTGAAATAAAATTATGCCAGAGAATGCGGTCGAGAAATAAAATCAATTTTGTTTTGAAAACGTTTTTTCTCATGCTCTCACATAGAGACAATTATTCTCCCAACAATGCTACCATACTTTCGTTCAATTTCATACATTTTGTAAACAAAGAAAAAAAAAGAACAAAAGAAAACGAAAGAAATGAGAGAAAATTAGCAGTTAAGGTCGACGTTTTAATTATGGGCTTAAGAATTTATGCCTGAAGTTGAAGACTCAATTCTGTTTCAACATTAAGCACAAAATTTGGGGCTATGATGAAAATGTTGCTAAGAATTCTAGAAAAATTTACGAAAATTCTAGAAGCATGGTAAAGATGATAAAAGAAAATTCGAGCGATATTTTAGCTAAAACTTCTAGAAAAGTTGATGAAACTTCTATAAAAAAGGATACAAATTTACAACTCTTGATTTTATTCACAAAAGGCGAAGAAGTGGAGATAAAATGCAAGTATGTTTTAGGAAAATGTTAAGAAACTAATGAAGGTCGGTCATACATTTTATCCCCCTAGGGGTTATGGTGCATTTTACTAAATATATTATATTTCTAGTCTGTATTGAAATTTTTATATGGGAGCCCCCTTAAGGAATGGAGATAGCGGGTAGGTGTGTTAGAAATAAATATTGAAGGTGAAAAATAAAGTTGGGTTAGTCATACATTTGACCCATCTAGGGGCATCATAGGCGCCGTCTTTTGTGAATAAAATCAAAAGTTGTAAACAGATTTTAAACAATTAATGCTTGTTTTTTTGCAACTTCGTTTTTTATCTAGAAAAAATTAAAAGCACAGCTGCATTTTCCAATGTTTTAAAAAAACAAAAATTTCGAAACTTTGCTAAAAAAAAAATATTTTTTTCCCAAAAAAAATATATATGTATTAGAAAAAGGTTTAACCATACTTAAAGGAAATTTTATTGCGGGTTTAAGCCGTTTTTGAGTTACACGAATATATCTGTGATTTTCATGGGTAACCGCGTATGTCCATTCTTTTCGATTTTGAGATGTTGATGCCATATTGCTTAATTTTAAACGCTCTTTACATGGTTCTTAAAATGTCTGAAAAAATATGGACCAATTCCGATTTTTTTTACGTAATGACCAATTTCAAAAAGTTCAATACATAGCCCATAGTTCGATCTCCTAAAAAAATTTAATTTTAAGACATACGCGGTTACCAATGAAAACCACAGATATGTTGTGCAACCTCCTGGAAAACAAGAGCTAACCTACAGAACGGTTAGCACCACTGGATTCAGCGTACCCGAATTAGTTCATATTTAATATATGAAGATTAAATAAATAAATACTGAGAGAAAAAAGAAGCTGTCTGAAGTAAAAACAGAAGTAGCGGATTTGATAAAAAGTTCCATAATCTTGACGAAAAAGATAATAACAGTCAATGCCAGGATGCATTAATGTGAGTTTTCCCAGAAGTCTCTAGTAGAGTTAATGCCACGAGTTTTGACGGCAGTTCACCATTTAATGTTTTTAAGTTCCAGTTTGATACAGTTGCCAACAGAAATGCATGGAACAGTGAGAAAAAAGCCATTGAACTAATTCTTGATTTAAAGGGGACTACGGCTGAAGTTTTTAGAAAGCGTATTAATTAGTAGTAGTAATAATGATGATGACATTATGGTTGTACATTGCAAAAGTCGCCATTTTCAGAGACTGTTTCATTTGCCCTAGCCCAGGAAACCTTAAGAATCATTGCAAAGCCGCAGACGTACAAGGTGTGAAAACTCGATACAACTGCAAAGCACCGAGAAAATGTTCAAGTTCTGTTTCACGGTAAATAAAAAACCAACGGGCTAATCACCATTCGTCACAAGAATCACCGTTAAACTTAAAGGAGCACTGCGGGGCATATGGCAGCTCTCACATATTACGGCCACACAATCTCCATTTCAGTAATGCAACAGAGAAACAGAAACCATACTACTTGTGCGTATATAAACGGTCAAAAACGTATTTTGACTGTGGACACTGGATTTTGATTATTAAGCCTGATTTAGTACAAGCCTATAGAATCACTAATCGGGGTAAGTCCGCGAACAATTACAGGAGAGCCTGCCACTGTCTATGGGAAAGTAAAATTACAATTAAGCATGGTCAATACAAACGCTCGCTCTTTTTTATTGTGGATATATTGAAGATTAAGTAATCATTGGCTCGGATTTTATGATTGGACAAGGTATTCAACTGGATATGGGACAACAAATTATGGTGGCCACATTCGCTTAAGGAGAAGAGATACTGCAGCACTCACCCAATCAGAAGAGCGATAAACACTTACATATATGAACAGAAACCGTGATGACAAAATTTTTTGCCTGGCACTGACAGGACATAAAATAAAGTATTAGGATAAGATTTGATTAACTATTGTTAGTTCATATTTAAAATATGAAGATTCAATAAATAAATACTGAATAAAAAAAAATCTGCAAAAGAGTAGATAGGGTTGGAAATTTGACATGGGAGGTAGGAGAAAGAACGGAGCCTTGCGGCACTCCTGAATGGATCTTGAACTCGTTTGACGAAACCCCATCTATAACAACTCGTATAGTGACATCTCTGAGAAAGTTCGATATAAAGAGAGAAATTATCACCGACACCAAACGCAACAAGTTTTGGAGTGTTCAGGAGTGCACCAAGCCAGACTCTGTCAAACGCCTTGGAGTTGCGATAACAGGACCAGAATTTTATATTGCACAAATAGAACCAACTGTCTTAAAACTTTTTCAAAAACGGTTGCCTTACCTAGTGGTATTATCAAAATTGGTCAATCTTTCAAAGACTTACATACATACATAAGTATCTAATTACTAAACTATAACTTTAAGGAAATCTACTTTGAGTTAAAAAATAGATTACGTCAACTTATTAACTTTTATATTGTTAATTATGGTGATTTTTTTCTGAGAAAAATATGTTACAGTACAAATATACATGTAACTATTACGGTTTGGAAACAAACATTGACATCACTTATTGCTTGGAAAAAATTAAAACGATAATAATAAACATAGAATTTTTTTCATTTTATTATTGAAAAAATTTAATATTTTGGTTTTAAACAATCTTTTCACAAAACGTTGAGCGGTATTTATTATGACAACAAAATGAAACTTTGGTTGTACAAATAAAGTAGTAAGTTACAAAGTTGTAAAACAGGGCACTATAAACATTTTAATAAGTCGCAATTTACACTATGGACATTTCTTGCTGGACAGACGAAGTTTGTTGGCAAGGGGGCGACGATGTATGCTTACTCTTTTCCTCTCTCGCCTACAAACTTCGTCTGTCCGGGAAGAAATGTCCATAGTGTAAATTGCGACTAAGTAAAAGTGAGGGTAAAATATGCGTCATGTTTTTCATCAACTAAGGCCCCTATTACGGTTCACAACTCAACTCAGTTGAGTTGTAATTAAAACAACAGGTTGTGATGAGTTGTAATTTTTTTAAGTTTTTGTTCGCCGCAATATAGCAAAGATGTAAACCATAATACAAAAATGAAGTAATTACTCAACTCAACTGAGTTGAGTTGTGAACCCTAATAAGGTTCTTATTCAAAAAAAAACTTGAAAATGTTTCCCATAGATGTATTTTTTGTACAAACGAACACAAAAGTTTAGAACATGTAACATCTATGAAAATAAATCACCATTAGTTTTACAACGATTTTAATTGCCAAAAGAACCATCCGAATAAAAATGAAGCTTCAAACGTAACAGGTTTGTAAGGGAGAAGTAAAAGTTTCGCTTACCATCTCACTCAAGGAAGACAAATTTTATATGGCGAGTACCACACAAAAACCACTTTATTCATCGCATATGTATAAAAACTGGTGAGGGCAACGATTAGCTTTACACCAGGGATGTCAGCGCCATACACAATTGTGTCAGCAAAACTCACATGTACGCTTACGCTCTTTTATTTTGCGAGCGTTAAATATAATTGTTTACTGCAAAACACTCTCATTCAGCGGGAAATATCGCACGATCGCACGGCCTGTTTTGAGGCCTCTAAACAGAAATAATATATTTATTATCTTTGTTTCTGTTTTGTTTTATTTCTGTTTTTAACATTGTACAATGATTTTAAAAAAACAAATTGCTTGTGGTTTTTGTACGAGGTGTAGTGTACTTGTTGTAGTATCAAAAATAACTGTGATGAATTCGCCTTGATGTTGTGTTTATTGAGCTTCTGTAAACTTCAAATTTGAATTTTATTAATTAGTCTTGTAGACAGCGATAACGAGCATACAAGCGGATGAGTTTATTAAAAATTTAATCATCCAGATAGGGAAAATATTATTGAGTTCTGGAAAAATTTAGACGGGGCACTATATCCTGTATTAAAAAAAAATTCCTTCAAATGTTTGTCGCTTTTTTTCCTCAATATATCTTTGCGAACAAATATTTTCCGATTTGAAATACATTTGCTCAAAACAACGCAATAAATTAACGTCCGCAAACCTAAAAAATGTTTTGTTGTTTCGAAACTGCAATATAAATTTAAAAGATATTATTGGTAAATAAAAGTATATTTTTATAGGCTAGTAAAATCTTCTCTTTCTATAATGGTGGTTTATTGTAAGAACATCCCGACACTGGAACTATTTGCCTTTGGAACTTCGTCTTTTCTCCCATACGAATAATGCTTTTCGCCTGAAACTACTGTTAGCCCTTACCCAATTGTAATAAACTTGATTATTTATATTATTTATATAAATTGCTATTGCTTTTTTTTTTTGGGATCAATTACTATAACTTCTTACACTCTCTTTAGTGCTTGTTTGTTGTTTGGTTTGGGAACAAATATAAAAATATAATTTTATGTGTTGAAGTAAAAAATTTTATTGTTAATTATTTCTCTTTTTGAAGTATTTAGGAATATGATATCGCTCATTTCGTGCAAGACCGTCACAACTCAAAATTTGGCATTTTGGAGTTAGTAATGTAGAAATGTTCTTCTCTTAAATCTCTACAAATTGATCTAAGAACGGAGAGAATTATCGAAAAAATAACGGTAATACAGATGCTTGTGACGCTATGACCTCTCGTCACAAACTTGAGCAATAAACATCAACAAGGTCACATTTCAGTTTGTGTTTGGCATTCCTCTTGTACATGTGGTTTTCTTTGTAAAAAAAAAGAAACATTTGTGATTATAACTGTATTTTAGGGAAAGAGAAGGTGAGAAATAATAGGTTGGAATCTTAAAAAGGCTCTCCTGTAAAGTTTAAAATTTTGAGTTGTGACGGTCTTGCACGAAATTAGCGATGAGCACCAAATTAAAAATTATGGAAAGAATTGCATAAGGTTGTAAAAAGACTTCAAATATTGTCAAATGCTCAATTTTTCCAAAAAAATAAGCTAAGTTTCTGCGATGTGCAGGTTCCAAATTAAATTTATTTAAATAATAACTGATTGTGTCCGTCCATAACTCAACATTTTTCGATAATTGTATTATTATTAATTGCTCTAAAGTATTCATAGCAAAATATGTATGTTAATAAGGCCTCGTAATAGACCTCGCAACCGCAGATTCCTCCCGCTGGGAATGTAAGAGACAAGAGTATTCGCACCAACACAATCATAATTGACACCACTGCTTTACACGCTTAATTTTGTTGTTACAGTTACTCTCTAATATTCTCCCTTGCAACCTGCTTCTTAGTAAGAGAATGCTGTGCCCCTTTAAATGTTATATTTTTTTTTTATAAAATTTGTTAAGTATTCGTTCACTTAACTTCCTTTGTCAACTTTTATACGTTTGGAACAAGCAGTCATCGAGGAAATGCATGATAGTAATTTGGTAACCAATAAAAACTATGTGGTAAAGGATGAACCAAATATTGAATTAACCTCTGAAAGAACGCAACAGCGGGCCATAAACCAAAAATGTTGGAACCGAAATGTGCGACAAAGAAAATAGCAGACAGGAGAAAGTTATACAAGCTTTCTAGGAAAAGCCATAGAACGAAAGAAATTTTTAATTAACAAAATTGCTTTACGAGCTGTAAATATGACTAAAAAAGTTACACAAAACGAACGTTAGGAACTCTTTATAGATTTTTACTTGTTAGATCAAGAGGAAAAGTTAAATTATGTTTTGAAATCAACTAAGAGATTTTAAAGTGTTCGAAAAGGAATAAATCGAGAAATATGCGACTTTTTTTTTTGTTACTTTGCAGAATTGTCTGAAAATATGATTCGCGTTTGTAAGCTTTTTCGTCTTAAAACTTTTACGATTGTGCAAAAATTAGTTTACTGCGGACACGAAAATAAATATAATGTAACTGGTTTAGCTACAAGATGTAATTAGGGGTTGAAATCCGTAAAATGAATTTCTGAAGACGAGATTCCTGAGCTAAAAACACATGTTACATCAATTCCAGGAATAGAGGCCTAACCAAAATGTGAATAACGTGGCTTAAGTAGCTGTGCGAATACATTAAATCGAATGTGTCAAACCATATTGAACTTAAGGAAGCTTTTTATTAAGTTTTTATTGCCATGGCAAAATTGGTACTCTTATCGCATTATCCTTATGCTTATTACTTTTTTAACTTTCGGATTTTGAGACTTGTTGGTAGTGATAGTCTATCAGCGCCGACGTTGCGGTTTGGATTCCCGCCAGAGACGCTGGTTTATTTCCTGCAGACAAGCGTAGAACTTCGCGGGATTAGCACAGGAAGAAAAAAAAGTTTTTTCCCGTCTAAGTACTTTGGCACACAGGACCTTGCCATTTTGCGTGGCAATTCAGTATGAGCGTTTTAATTTTCACGCCAATTTCTGAATGTTTCCTCTGGGTCTGACTACTGATTTGCACGTCTGATTAAACCAAGATTTTGATTTGGTTTACTCTATACTTCTTTGATCGGAATGAACATTTTCATTTATTATCCAGGAAACAAAGTTTCCAGTTGAAATGCCGAAAGTCATTGAGCTCAAACCAACGTGCTTTTCCGTAATCAAATGTGGATAATTAGGTAGCCTGTCGTAAACGTTTCAAAGTTCGGAGAACGTAGAAGAGGCAGAAATAGTGCAATGATCCGAGTTACCGAGAGCTGCTAGAACTTCAACTTCGTACTTTTGAGGGTGCGAAAAGAGGTCAAGGGTATTGTGTTGGTGCCCATCAACACATGGAATATATGTTGGTTCATTCATCAGTAGTTGCGCGAGGTTAATTTACCCATCAAACAGCTCAACATATTGGCCTTCACCAGCAACAACAATTTCACTGTCCGGATAATTCTCAAGAATCTTCGATATTGAGTCGAAAAGGGAGTCGAACGCGATACAATAATATCCGTTCCCGCATTTGGACATCTGTAAAGAACCCCGAAATGCAAATAGTGTGTATTGATTCTTAATTAATCCCAAAGGCAGTTAAATTCTGCCCATTGGTTGCTGGCCGTGATAAACTTCATTGCGTATGTATGTACATAGCAACCCCCGAATCTGAAAATCAAGTGGTTAAGCCTATACCAACGGGTGATAATGAAGGCTCCACATCACAAGACAAAGATAATTTTAATGAACTTCATGAATTTGTACGAAACCGTGTAAAATTTTCCAGTGACTAGATGAAAGCCGGATACGATCGAGCGACAAATTCTGAAGGACTCAGGGAGGGCAAGTTAGTTTTGCTTTTAGTCCAGAACGAAAAAATGGATTATATCCCAAACTAAAGACACATCGGGAATGGCCACATAAGGTAATAAAGAAATTAATGACGTTGTATATCGAATGCAGAAATACAAAAGTCCAAAACCAAAAAATGAAAGTAGACGGCTAGTCCCTTATCAAAGAGGTTAACCTACGCATATTCGGGACGAAGAGGCTTAAGTGGAGGCAGTGTCCAGAAAGTAAATTTAGTTAATAATTAGTTGTATTTATTAGTTATCTTGTATTTTTTAGTAATATTATATTAATTTAAATAGTTATTGTATTAGTTATGCGTAATTCTAGTGTTAAAATCCCTGTACAAAATCTTCTAGTAAAAAATGTAACGTTAAAATATTGGTACAGTATATTCTAGTAGAAATGTAATGTAAATAACATAAATATTAGTGAAGTCACAATGTGAACGTTGTTAATGCCATAGATTTAATGCATAATGTTAAATAACATAACAATTGTATTAGACGTTAACCCATTTCCGGCCACTGTTCGTACTTGCGTACAGTAAATTTACTGAATTTGATTGCCAAGTTACAAAGTTTTGTACATTTATTTGTTACAATTTAATGTTTCTATTATTTAATATAAAGTCTTAATTTTAATTAGACGTTATAAAAAAAATAAAAAATATGTGTTATGTTTTGCCTGCAGGGGTACTTTTGGGGACGCTTTTAAGGAAGATTTTTATATAACTGAAAAAAAAACATAAATTGTTAAAAAATGTTCAAACTAAATAAAGAGAATTTGTTTAAATTATTTAAATGACCAAACATAAATAAAAAACCTAAATAAAAAATAATATTTCTACTAAATTATAGCTGTTTGTTTCACTGTTCGCAAGCGCGAACATTGGCTGCTATTTGGAGAATACGCTTCTTTGATACAATGTGGTTTTAAAGCTGTGCTGATCATTAACAAAAACTGAATCCCCTGTCACGCAACTAACAACAATTGTATATCCGGAAAAAACCAATTCGATTTGGGTACAAGATTTGGTGTTTGTGTTCGAGTGTGGGTTATTTGTTTAGTTGTATACCATATTCTGGTTCGAGTGACAACTACGATCGTCAAATTGGCTTGGGTGCAGAGGTGGTTATAAGACTATTGGGTTGTGTAAAAGATCCCATTATCTATCAAATTTATTTTGACAACTTTTTCACATCATATTATTTGATGTGCTTTTTAAGTGAAAAAAAGGTTTTGCGCCACGGGAACCGTTCGACCCAATCGAATTGCAAAAGCCCCACTACGCATAGGAAAGCAGCTGAAGTGGGGAGAAAGCGACTATCAATACGATAGAACAAATTTTATATTGGTTTGTCGTTGGGCAAAAAAGAAAGAGGTAACGGTTCTCACCAACTTCGAAGAAATTGAACCGATGCGCAGCGTAAAGCGATGGAAGGATGTAAAAAAGAGAGAATGTACCACAACCATTGCTTCTCAACTCCTACAATAATGGGATGGGGGCGTAGACCTTCACGACAATGCCGTCTTAAATTACAGTATAAATATAGGTTAGGTTCTATGGGCAGCGATCGCGAGACAGCTCACTTGGGTCTTACAGCATCATCGCATTAAGTAGATGGCCCTGGATTCTCCTTGAAGATCGTCCAGAACACCCCATTAATTTTTGTTTCACCACGTCCCACTTGGTACGAGAGATGGCACCATTATCAACACCTCTGTCGATGATAGCCCTCACAAGGTGACCTTTGGCCACCACGCTGAAGGACTTATTCATCGATTTCTATGCAATTTTGGGACGTTTCGTCGCTGGTTGCTGTTTCACGGCTGCAGCTTCCACCTCCGAACGTTGCCGTTTAGGCATTGTCACCTTCGCAGGGACTGAAAGAGTAGCACTTGGCAAAGAAGTGGTACTGGGATTTATTTATTTCTGTTCTAAGCTCCTCACTCACTAATGCTTGGAAACTGCACTGCTTCTTGAAACAAGAAAAATATCAAAAAATATCTCAAAAACAACTCAGAGTAAACGTAAGCAAAGCTTTGCTACTTAGTTCTTAAACAGATGCTAAATCCACTCAGGAAAAATCCGACAAAAGCGATGGTTATCAATTGCCAAATATTGTAGGGGAGCATATTTTAATAGTTCAGCCACAAGGGAAACCTCGCAAGTGCCAACTTAAAGGATGTGCCATAAATGCAACGTGCACTTTCATCCAAAATGCTTTGAAAAATTTCATATAAAATAAGACATTATTATTTTATTACCCTAATAAATATATTTTGAAACATTGCTCATTTGTTATTATCTTACTTTTAACATTTTTATAAATGAACAAAAATTTGTTGATATTGATAATTCATGTCAAATAGCAGCCAATGTTCTCACTTGCGAACACCCATTTCCGGGACTCATGGACAAGGCAGCGTTAAGCCGACAACGGATTTAGATTCATAAGACCCAAATTACTATAAAAAGAGTATACATTTTTAAAAATATCACGTTTGAATTTTCTTGGCCGAATATGGGTTAAGTTCAAATAGTAAAAGCTCGAAAGTTCAGGAAATATCTAGAAACTTGGGATAGAGTATAAAAACACAAAAAAAAAACAAATTTGCGCATTTCGCAGGTCCTTTTTTTGTTGTGTGTCGTAATTGAATTTGTGTCTGTCTTACATTTTTAACAACAAACACTCATATCCATTCTATATTGACGTAGATGCGCAGCAGAAAATTTTTTTGTACAGCTGAGTGCGCAATATTGTTTTTTTTTTTTTAATTCATGCTAGTCAGTTATATAAGTACATACATTGAAGTGTACAGATCGCAATTGTAAGCTGTGAATTGTTTTATAAAAGCTGTAAATAAAGTTGATTGCCGAAGTGTAAATTATTAAGCTTTAAATAAAGGTGTTAAACGGAGTAAGTATTTAATCATTCACGTTTATCGTGGTTGGCGAATTTAAAATACGCCTGCGACCGTTTGGTAATATATTAAAGGAAAAAAGTTCACGTTCTCTTTAGTCTGTTACCAAGCAGTCGCGGGCGTATTTCAAATTTGCCAACCACGATAAGAGTGATAAGAGTGTTTTGAAACCAAAACGTTATTATTCCAATATTTTCAAAAATAAACCAAAAACGTTTACAACGAAATTGTAGGTAAATAGAGCATGTTTTTAGAAACATGCGGCCTTACGTCCTACGTTCTTACGGCACACGACCTAATTGAGTCCTTGCAGTATGTATTTATAAAAAATTAAAATGGATTTGAATTGTATTTTAAGAAAAATTTGTATGAAAATGTGGCCTTAAAACACATTTCAAACTTATTTCATTTTTTATAATTACAGCAGTAACAATAAGGCTGATTAATTGGTTATTTCATTTACAAAGTTTGGAAACTTTCATTATGAAACAATTTCACATTTAAATAATCAAAATTATTTCATAAAAAAGACAATACTGCCTAAAGAAAGTTGTTGTTGTAGCAACGAGACCTGAAGAACAGGTGTTGCCGAGTTGCCAATCCTTGGTCGTTGTCCGTTGTACTCCGAGTCGTTCAGGTGCGTAGAACCGTTTTCGTGGCAACGAGAGGAAGTTGTGGTTATTCTCTGTGTATAAATTGGGAAATTAGTTAATTTTTTCTTTAGGGGCGTTGTTGTTGTTGTAGCAGCGAGACCTGAGGAACAGGTCTTGCTGAGTTGACAAACCTTGGTCGGTGTTCGTTGAACTCCTAGTCGTCCCGGTGCGTAGAACCGATTGTCATGGGACGTAGTTTCTTTCACTGTGTAGAATAATAAGATGCAGAAAGGATCCCTTGGGTCGCGAGCTATGGTCTTTACATAATAATAATAAAAATATAAAAATTAAAAATGTTCAGAAGTGGCATTAAGTTGCGAAGTTGATAACTTCAAATTCAGTCATCGGAATATCATAATCAGGGAAACCGTAAATACGTCATTATAAGTAATTCCTTGTGCCACCAATGAAGGTTTAAACAATATAATCCTCCGTTTTAGAGCTTTTTATGAATTTTGGTTTAGATTTGTAGCGCATATTTTTACTTTTTGCAGGATTTTTTTTTTGCATATTAGTCAAACAAGCATTTTTAGTTTATACAGGCCTGTTCTAAAAATCACGTCCATTACTGCCAATGTGCCCCAATGAAGAACACTCGAAAATTTGTCTGTAAATACTGCGTAGGCCACAGTATTTACCAAACACAATTCCTGGATAACCAAACACAATTCCTGATAAATTAATGCATATCTATTGTCGTTCCCCCGACAATCGGTTCTACGCACCGGGACGACTAGGAGTTCAACGAATACAGACCAAGGATTGTCAACTCAGCAGCACCTGTTCTTCAGGTCTCGCTACAATTATTACTTCAAATTAAAAAATTCAACAAATTACTTCCTACAAACGCGGCCAGCCAATCTAAGACAAAAAAATATCAAAATTTTTGTAGTTTAGGTAAAAAAAATTAGTTTTAAAATTAATAAATTTGTTTTCTCATTTATTTTCAATTTCAAAATAACTAAAATGTTGATTAAATTTCTATAATAAAAATAATGTTAAACTTATGCACACTTTAACAAATTTAAAGTTTTGTTAAAAAAGAACTTCAAACTGCAGATTTTAGAAATAACATTAATCTCTAATAGGGTCTAGATTGTGAACTAAAACCTAAACCTACACCTCTCATAGTATGGGTAACCTGACGTGCTACTTCATATTGTTGTTCCATTGAAGAAAACATGGCTTCACGGGATTTTACGTCTCTATTATTTGGAGGGGTAATAGATGATGGTGACTTCTTATCATTATCATTTGGCGATGTAGAAGACTCACCAACAGTACTAGTTGAACTTTTAATACCCATTAGACGCATGAACTTAGATGCAACTTTTCCATCTTGATCTTGAGAGAATTGAGCGTGACCCCATTTCGAAGACGAGTCTTCTGTTTTTTTAGCTCCCCATATAAGTTTACGTTTCTGCATTTGTTCAACATACTTGTTGGGATTAATAACATTTGGATTATAATAACTGGGTAGTTGTACTGTAGCAGTTGCTGTATTTGAGCCAGCTGCAGCACTGTTCACAGGTACTGTAACGACATTAGGATGTTTGGGGGCGTTTTCACTTAGAGGCAGGCTTAGAAGAGCTTCAAAATTTCGAGCAGCAGGTAAAGTTTTTTTTTCCGTAACTTGAGTTCCAGTCTCAGGTCGTTTAATTTCTTCAAGGTGTTCACTGGGTCCCGTTTTTTTAATTGCATTATTATTTAAAACTAAATTAGTTTCATTTGAATTATCTGCAGAACGCGATCGTGATCGCGATCTTGAGTGACGTTTACGCTCACGTCTTGTGTTACCATCTTCCTTACGTTCATTATACTTATTATCGTTACAGGAGGAGGAGGGAGCTGGAGAACTTGAACGTCTAGAACGATATGCGTTTGAACGATCTTCATTATAGGAACGCTGTGTTCTGCGCTCGTCATTATTACGACGATCACTTTTTCGATCATCATCATTATTATTGCTACGTCTATCAGTAAATTCCTTTCTTCTTTCATCAAAATTAGATCCTCTGCTACTACTTCCTCTACGCCTCTCTTCATTTCCTCCTCTGTGTTCATCGCTAAAGCGATCATCATATGGTTTTTTATCATATCGAGATTTTAAATTACCGAAACGATCTTTATAACTTGTGTTATATTCTGATTTTCTATCTTCATAACGATTGTATTTTTTATCATCTCTATAATAGTCATTGCCATCGCGTTTGTACTCCTTCTTCGGATCCCTATAACGTTTATGATCATCATGCTGAAACGAAAGAATTTTCAAATGTTAATAAAAGAAATGCATCAGCATTAAAAGTACTGCTGTATTTGCCAATAATAAGATATTACCTTTTTATAGTCATATTTATGATTGTTATCGTAATTGTTATCATAATCTCTACTGTGATTCCTATTATTTCTTGACTCTCTGGTTTCTCTTTTTTCTCTGTGATCTCTAGATTTGTCTGCTGTTCTATCAATTTTATATTTGTCCTATAAAAAAAATGTTAGTGCAAGAATATTGAAAATGTTAATGACTCTAGCTAATAAAGAAAGATATAAGTTGTTTAATTAAATAACTAAGCTAAGCCTTTAAAGTGTTTTTGAATAAAATACTATTAGTAAAGTACTAAATATCAAACAAAAAATATAATAATTTAGTTTTACTCCTTTACCTTTTTGTTTTTGATATAAATACTAATTTTATTAAAATTTAATATGTATGCTTACATAATTTTGTTTTTATTTGTTTAATATAAAAACAAAAACACCTGTAAAAAATTTCAATAAATGTAGTTAGTTATTAAAATTAATCATACTCACGTTTAAGAACTGCTTTTTCAATTCAAAGTTTCTCCTACAAATCATTGTATGTCATTGTTATTATAGCGATTTTATAGGGACGTAGAGGAGTTGGTCAGGCAACTTATACATATATACGCGTATAAAGCCTGTTTGTTACATAGCGGCTACTAATTGAATTTGTGATTCTTTTTTCAATCATATTCCAACTCTTTCTACAGAGAGTTGTGATGTTGTAACAATTATTTTATGGTGATCGGTAGTTTTTTTGAAACTTTTTAGGTTGAGTTTTTTGGTATAAAAACTTTAGGTTTTTGTATTTTTTGTTTTTTGGTTTATACAATATAATAATAACAAAAGTTGATATTTAATTAATAATGTAAAAATGAGTAAAACTAAATAAAGCAACATTAAAAAATGAACTTATTTAAAATAAATATACGAGTACAATACCTAAACGAAAATGTTATTGAATATAAAATCTAAGGCGAGGAGGAACATGGAATAAATAATATAGAGTAGAGGAAGAAATTATAAACTTTTCAAATTCTCTACTCTCCAATTATGTTTTATAAATTGTCATTGAACTTTCAAGAACTTGAATATACAATCAGACTAAAGTTTAAATAAAGTTTTTTTTTCGGAAATTTGTAGCATGCAGTTTAATTTCGCTTTATTGTTTATTTTACTATTTTCCAGTGCCAGAAAGAACACCGTTAGAAAATATAACCAAACAGATATCGAGCAAAATTTATCGAAATTTTTTATTTTGGTATCATGACACTCGATATCGAATGAAATGTATCGCAATTTGATTTTTATACCGTCTTTGCCATAACGGCATACGATGTCATAAGATGGAAAATTATGACATCGTATTTGGGCGTAAACAAAGTTTTGAAATCCTTTGCGGATAGAAGATGGTCAGCACGTTATTATGCTAGTAATGCTCTTAAAAATGCCTATAATCAAATTTCAGACTCTTTGAAATTGTTGCCAACATTTTTTTGAAGACTTCCCATCTCGCACTTCAAAACCGCTAATTTTTTATCGTAAAATGTTTTTGAAATATCGCTAAATTCGAAATATTTTGCAAAATTTTTATAAAAACTTAGATAAAGGGTGCTTTTTGAAGGTGTACGACGACATTCAATCAAAATTATATAGTATGGTACAAAATTTTTCTTTGATAAATGTACGTAACATTTGATAAGATTTACGCTAATTCCCGAACTTAGGACAACAAGGTTTTATCATACATGTAGGTCAGGCGAAAATAGAACCTTGTTGTTCTAGGTTCGCGAATTGTTGCCTTTTGACGCAACAACATGTGTTAAATCTGATAAAATAAAGGGATTTGTATTTTTTCGGATTGATCCAGATATTAGAGTGCACGTTAATCTAGATATAGCAATGATGAGAACGATTTTAGCCTGTAGACCAAGAAAACAACCAATTTAAATAGAAAAGAAGGAAAATTAATCGACTTAAGTATTACACTATTTTGTATTTGAAATAAATACTACTGCTAAAAAACGTTCATCATTTTTAAACGTTTTCTTATTACATTATGTCCAATTACATGCTTGAAAACTATTTACAATTCTAGCAAATGATTTTTGTTTCGCTCCTAAGGCTCCGCTTTGATTTTCAATTTTTTTTGTTAACTTGTTTTAAAACACCGATAAACTAGTACAGTTTACTATAAGAACAATTTATAAGAATGCAATCGTTGCAGGCTTGTTTATACTATAAAACAAATTTATGCTGTTCAATAGAGTATTAAAAAGTATTTCTTAACATTTTCGAATTACAGTACGTATGGAGTTGACGTTAGGTCTGATAACCGTATGAAAGTTTAATCCCGGGATATCAAATATTAAAAAATAAAACACAGTTCATTTTCGATTTGTTAAGTGTTTAAATATAAACATTTATTTATTTTAGATAGCATCCTTATTTACTTTAGCTTTAACTATGGAATATTTGTTGATCGGTGAACTAAACCAACGTTCAGTTGGCAAAAGCTACAAAAGTAACAAAACCGTTGAACATAATTAGACAGAATAACAAATAATCCTAATAAGAAAAATTATAAAATCTGTTTAAGAAACGTTGTTAAATATTTTTATAGCAAAAACGAATTTAAACAAAAACTTTTTCTCCGTAGAATTACGCTTTTCGTCCCGCCCCCTTTTGTGGGCGGTTCAATAAAATAATATTTTAGAAAATTTAAATATTAAAAGAAATAGAGTACTAAAGCCATAATACCATAAGAATTACATTTTTGAACTTTAATGGGCAGGGGAAAGTATCCCTCAAACCCACTCCCCGTAAAGACCTTGTCAAAAAATTTTTTTTATATATTGATAATTTCCACAAAATATTCATTTTTAAGTTCTTATGTGACTTTTATGTATTTCATAGTATTTAATTTATCTGAAAAATAATTAATTTATTCGTAGTTATAACATATTTTTTATATGTATGTATGAACAATAAATTTTATTTTAAATAATAACAACTAATTTATTTAAAACAACTTCTCACTAAGATGGTGATGAGTGTCATAGTTCTTCTTCGTCTGTTTCTTCAAAGTCCTCTTCTGAATCTGAATTCTCTTCAGAGTGAAGCACAGGTGGAAGCATAAAAGAAATTGCTTAATTCGTAAATAGTAGTGATATTTTTTTGTAGTTGGTCTTATGCTAGTAATCAGTGGGCCAGAACTGAGCAAAAGTCTATTTATAATATATTTGTTACACTAAACCCTCAAAAACTTTCTAGCAAAATGCTGTCTGTAAAGCCGAAAATGTTTAGTTCGTGCCTCAGGCGCTTCTTCTGATAATAGCCCGATAGGCAACAATAACTCGCTAATTACAGTTGCGCCATGTATTAAAATCTTGTGCATTGTAGGTGTCATATGATGCCAGATGTATAGAGTAACGTAAAGTTTTGCAGTGTCTAAGCAATAATTGGCAAGCTCGTGCAAATGGATTTTGTTACCACTTGTAATTAACGGGTGTTTTTTTTACAGGTTTGTTTTTCGAATAGAGATAAAACTGGCATTTTGTTGTCAAATCTGGCAACTCTAATGTCATTTATTTTCAGTTTGGTTTGCCATTTCATCATGAACAGGTTGACAAAAGAACAACGCTTGCAAATCGTGCAAATTTATTTCGAAAATAACGGTTCAGTTCGCGAACTTTACCGCAAGCTCCGTCCATTTTATGGTCGACATAATCGTCCATCAGAGCAATTAATTCGGTTAACCATGGATCGTTTTCGCACTACGTTTACTCTATGTGATAATACGCATCCGCAGAGACGTCGAACAGTGCGCACCGAAGAAACAATTGTCGCTGTACAGCAAAGTGTTGAAGAGGACCCGAATGAATCGATTCGCCACCGTGCACAGCAATTGGAGCTTTGTCCATCAACTTTATGGAAGATTTTGCGCAAAGATCTTGGCTTGCGACCTTACAAGATCAAGCTTGTGCAAGAATTAAAGCCGCGAGACCATGCAATGCGTCGTTATTTTGGTGTATGGGCCGAAAATGAGATTGATCTCGATGCTGATTTTCATCGCAAAATTTTGTTCAGTGATGAGGCTCATTTTTGGTTGAATGGCTACGTCAACAAGCAAAATTGCCGCATTTGGAGTGAAGAGAATCCACATGAGACCCTTGAGACCCTTGAGACGCCATTACATCCACAAAAACTGACTGTTTGGTGTGCTCTATTGGCTGGTGGAGTCATTGGGCAGTTACCGTTAATGGAGACCGGTATAGAGCCATGATAACCGACTATTTTGTTCCCGAATTGGATGGCATGAATGTGGATGAGTTGTGGTTCCAACAAGACGGCGCTACATACCACACAGCGCACGCCACAATCGATTTATTGAAGGAAACATTCGATGAGCGCATAATTTCGCGGAATGGACCTGTCAATTGGCCAACAAGATCATGTGATTTGACACCATTGGATTATTTTCTTTGGGGATATGTGAAGTCGCTCGTCTACGCCAACAAACCAGAAACGTTAGGGGAATTGGAAGCCAACATTCGTGGCGTTATTGCCGACATACGGCCCCATATGCTCGAAAAAGTGGTTGAAAATTGGACCTGTAGAATTGGCTTTATTCGAGCCAGCCGCGGCGGCCACATGCCTGAAATCATATTTAAACATTAATGACATAAAATTATCCTTCCAATAAAGCCAAATTGATGGTCATTAAAACGATTTTCTTGTGTTTTATTTCAATTCGAAGTTCTATACCACTGAAAAAAACACCCGATACTTCAACAATAACTTTGATTCGGTAGATGAAATCAAATGCAATTCCAGTTATTTCTGCAGCTAATTCAGGATTGGAAAAAAATCTTCTAATGGTCGTTGCTGTTTCCAAATCCAGTTTTCGGTGCATCCACTATTAGCCCAAATTCATTTCGAAATTTTTCTTGGGTAGTTTTTTACACTCTTTAACAATAGTTTTATTATCATCCGATCTTATTTGCCACTTTTTCACTGTAAGTTTATACGACAGGTGTAATATGCTCTCAAATAGACGAATTCTGGCGTGCAAAGTAGATAATCCGAAAGAAAGTGCATCTACGTCTATGTATCAAATTTTTAAATTCTTTTGAAGTAGCCCTACAAATATAGCACTTCATTGTGGACGTGGTTTGTGTTGTGGCATTACATACTTTTGCATCTATCATTGTATGTTTTATGGAATATAACTTCTCTTTCATTAAAAATATTAGTGTTTTGTAATGTACTAATAGCATCTTGTACATAGTCAATTTCTTCTTGGATTATATCCTCAGTTTCTTTAGCAAATCTGAAGCGAATAGTCGATGAAGGAGATGGATTTTTAAATATTTTCTTCTTTTTTGTACCTAATATTAGCCGAAGTGGGATGAAACTGCTCAGAAAAATATGAGAATCAGATGCATAATTTTCCATCTTTTGCTTAAATTGTGCCGGGTGTGAGCCATCGCTGCCCCATTTTCTTATTAGTTCGAAGGAGTTACATTCTTTTATTCATGTGCCACATAAAACATCTTTTAAATATGTAAGTAATATGCTTGCAGTATTATTAAGCAAATCTTGAAGATTTATTTGAGCACGTTTCCGTTACTTCAAATGATTATTTTTGAGGATAGCATTCACTTGTTTCCCTCTGCAGAATATTGTATCTAGAATAAACCTTCTTATCGGCACTTCGGAATATTTCATATTGTTTTCGAGAAAGATCAGCAAGAATATAGAAAGAGCCTTTAGAGGGGTAAGATGTTTTACTTTATCCTCTTGTGCAACTTTGTATACTTTTTTTAACTTTGTAGCTTATGTCGGAGAATTCACAAGGGTTTCTGACGAAAGGATTTCTATCATATGTACCTATGCAAGATGAGCAAAAACAGAAAAAAGGTGAAATTTTCAAAAATTCACCAAAAAAATGGCGCAAAAACGCGCAACGTTTTTTTAATTTAAAAGTAGAGATTTCAAATTTTATCGTGATGTATTACATTTTTAAAGTCGCAACTAGCTTCACTTTCAAATAACCTTTTAATTTTTTTTTTACAAAAAAGTGAACAAAAAAAATGTTTTTTTAATTTCGAACGAATTTTTTTATCATCAAAATTTAAAATAAAATTTTTCTTAAAATTATTATAAGTAGCTGTTAATATAGTCATTCATAGAAAAAAATCAATTAAAATTATTATTCGTTTAACCACAAAAAATATATTGTAAACCTCTCAAACCCGTAAAAAGTCAATGAACAAGCATGCAATTTACTCAACTTTCCTGACTTTAACAGCATCCCAAAACTACAAATCTTAAGCAAAAGACTTGAAAATGCACTATACGATGCAGATTTTTGTTGTCTGATAATAAATTAATTTTTTTGCCAACTGTCCGCCTAGATTGGCAAAAAAAACCCCCCATATGTTAGTCGGCATGAAGTTAGCACAAAGTTTATTCATAATCATTTACCAAACTCTGACTAAGAACTTGCTAAAATATTGTTAACGAGCTGCCAAACGTTTGCCAACTTATAAAAAAACAGCTGTTTAATCTCAAACAATTTCCTTTGCCTTTTTAATTAACTGTCTATTTTTTAAATTCATTTTAATTTTAAGAACTGTTAAAAATTTTTATATACATATGGAAGAAAAAACGAAAAAATGTAACGTGTTGCTTTTTTGAATAGTATAATGTGGCAGACGGATAAGTTTGTTATGAATTAACTCTGTGCTAACAAGCTGGCTAAGCTTAATCGGCATTCTAGTTAGTCGTCGTCCAGACATGCAATTTTTGTGGCAGCAATATTTTATTTTATTCTTTTATTTTTATTCTCACACTTTTCAACTTGAGGTTGGCTATATTTTGTATTTGTATACACAATATAAAAAGGAGAAGAGGAAATACAAAATTAAAAGACTATAGTTTCATAAGCTGGACACTTACAATTTCAAAACAGAATTTTTAAAAAATTGCAGCAACAAATATTTTAAGTCTGGACGATGACTAAGCAGCTCGTTACGATGGGCACATAAAAATCGCTCGAACCGCGGCAAAACTGTCAAACTTTCAACAGTGCCCTCTGATATCAATTGGAAGTGATAACAATCCACTAGTAGAAACAAAAAATAAAGCTCAAAGCCTGGCCAAGAAAATAGAAATATTACCCTAAATCTCCACTAGCCATCATCAATTGATGTAAAGAAATGATTTTGTGAAAAAGCTTTCAAGACATATTGCTAAGAAACGCTGTTAAAACATAACAAAAACTAACATCATATTACGTGTTAATGTTAAGCATTTCATGTCAGTTGTAGACTTGGTGTAAGAGACCATTATTCTAATAGAGATATGGAATCATCTTCTGGGTATTATGAATAAAACAAATATAAGTTAACAGAATAATACATTTACGCATCTTTGATCGATTGTTATTAGCACACGTAATAATTTACAAAATGAATTAGATATATATGTATATCAATTAACCATAATCAATACATATGAAAACATAACATAAAGGCGTTTTTTTTTCATTTTATAAGAATTTGTTAAATAATGTTACAATTTATATTCAGTACTCACTTACATTTTTTACTTTATATCCCTTTAAATTTGCTAGTGAAAAACTCGCATGAAATTATACCTTGTTTCCCTTTTTTTATAAATCTAAAATCCGAGGGAAATTTCTATTCACAATAGGAGGAACGACAAAAAGGAAAATTTTCTACCGGAATTTGTTTTTATAATTTGGCTGAATATAGTATGTATTTAAACTTTTGTCTTCATTTTTTTTATTATCAATAAAGAGAAATAAAACGGCATACTACAAGTTTTCAGAAAATAGTTTTCCTTATTTCCTTTAACTTCATATTTTATGTGTATTTAAGCTTATTATCAATAAAGAGAAATAAAACTGCATACTACAAATTTTCAAAAAAAAGTTTTCATTATTTCCTTTAACTTCATATTTTATGTGTGTATTTAAGCTAATTAGCAATTCAGAGAAGTAAAACTGCATACTACAAATTTTCAGAAAATAGTTTTCCTTATTTCCTTTAACTTCATATTTTATGTGTTTATTTAGGCCCTTATTACAGTTTACAACCCAACACAGTTGAGTTGTAATTAGAACAACTGGTTGTGATGAGTTGTAATTTTTTGATGTTTTTGTTCGTCGCAATATTACAAAGTTGTAAACCATAATACAAAAATCAGTTGAGTTGTAATTTCTTAAGCTTAAATTTCAATTGGTTTGTATGGTTCCACACGCACCTACATTCTTTAAGAATTTTCTAAATATCGCCCATGTTCTAGAAATCAAACTAGAGTAACATTTCCTGATCATAAGAGTAGTTCTTGTAAAGATAAGTGGTCCTTAAAATATAAGGTAGATAATAGGGAATATTTTTATGAATTTTGAACAGATGTTCTTTTTCTTTTATTTTTTTGAATACAAAAAGCTTTCAAGCCTAAAGCGTACTTCTGTAATATATTTATTATGTGCTCTTAACGTTATATAGTATATTTCTTGTTTTAGACACTCCTTACTTTGTTACAAATTGCATTTTTTTAATATAACATCTCAGTTAAACAAAATTATGATTTATCATTTTATCGATTGAACAGAAAGAAAATTAATTAATTAAATTCTTGATTAATCAATAATTTGTTGTTTTGATTAAGCAATATCATGTTTAATTGATTAATCAAAAATTTGAATAATTTAACTTATTTTTTCTTTGTTTTATAAATTTAATTATATTCTGCACATAGTTTCTCATAGTGTGAAAGATTGAAGAATCTTACACAAGATTATACCGGCTTTAAATACACTTGAAGTGACATTACTTTATCTTTTTTACCACAATAAAAAATTTCTGAAATAAATGAGAAAATAGTTTCTTTTTGGATCGAACTGTTTACGGGATTGATTTTTATTTTCAAATATTTTCGGTTTAAGTTATATAGAAATAAAACAGGTTTATATCGACGCAGTTGCGTAAAAAGGGCCAATCTGCTGTTTAAAATCATGTTTCTAAGGTTTACCTAGATCATACTGCAAACAAGTAGTATTTATGACTATAAAATTACTAAAATTACTAAACTTATTATACTTATCTTTTTGAATATAGTAGTGTTTGTATAAGTTTTATTTTTCATATTATTCAGGTTTTTTTCTGCATTGTAATGTAAATTTATTGGCCTAATTAGGCTTGTTATATTACTGGTTGAAAATAAATAAATAAAAAAAAAATTTGACGGGTGGTTCGAGCTATATTGTGGTCTACCTATATCAGTAGCACTATTACCATCTTAACGTTCGAATGTATTAGGAAAATGGTAAAGAGTTTGGCCAAATGTGAAAAATTTTGAGCCAATGTTGGCATATAATAGGATGGCACATAAAACATAATTAATTTTTAAGGAAAAAGTACATTTGGATAATTTAATTTTATGCATAACTTTTATTTACTGAAAAATACCTTTTTCCTCTTTATCAGGCTCAACAACTGCATCACGAACTGTAGTTTGGTGAGGCGAAGCCAATAATTCATGATACACGTGAGAAGGAACGGCTCCCTTTTATCATAGGTCAACAATATTTAAATATTTTGCATTTCTAATTAGAAGATGAGAATAGTAAAGTTGAAGCGGAACTTGAATTTGTCCAGCCCATAATTTTCATTTAATTTAAAAAAACGTTCAATTTCAATAGGCTCAAGACTTGCTTGGAAAAATATCAAACATCCAGTTAAATTTTTTTATCAAAAACTGCTTTGCGCATTTTGTGTATTTGAATATTTTTATTATTGTTTATTTAAAGTGGGGTTTTATTTTTTGCAAAGCCGATCCAGTCCTTAAAATCATTTGAACGGAGCATATTAAGATTGCATTGGAACGGATAAATTCTAGTGTTCTAAACTATCGTACCCCATTCGCTAGACACGTATGGTTTTTTTCTTTGATGCTCTTTCAATCACACCATGGATAGAATCTACAGTCATCAGCGAATGTCAAGACATCAGGTTTAACGGTTTTTTTTAATCGAATTAGATTTTTTTAAAAACATTGATATGGTTGACAGCATGGTGGAATAAGTAGGTGGCAGCGCTACGGCAACAAATACAACATTACAACAAAAAACGGAAATAATTCTCCGTATACGTCAAAAATTATATTAAACTAAAATCAAATTTTGCTGCCTAACGCAATGAAATAAATTAATTTTTAGCCAATTTTTATTTCACTATGGTTACTATCTTATTTAATTTTAATTTAAATAATCAAAAACTTTAATACAATACAATAATCACAGCACAAAACGTGGACTTTTTGTAAACATAAACAAAACTTTGACATAAGACTAGACAAACAATACAAGAGCAAAAAATCGTCATCTGGCGTAGTAATGCCACCTGTTTATTTCATCATGGTTGACAGCATTGCTTGTTTTTCAGTTGCTGCTCTGCGCAGTTGTCGCAGGAAAAGTCAACTTCCCTTACTTTCCTTTCATCCTAATTTAGCACTAACTTTCATCATATTTATTTTCCCTCTTCTTTCTTTTCCATTATTTCTAATAACCTTATCACTAAGAAACGTGGAAAAATTATTTAGTTTTATGTTTATTTTTTACTTACTGTGGCTACATACTTTGGTTCAGTGTTGCTAAAGCCAAAACACTGCAAAATACCAAAATATATAATTTTTTAAATTGTTTTTTATGCAGATTTTCGCTTGTAATCCAGGTCGTTGCAGATAGCCCCAAGCAGTTTGGCCCTTTTGATTTGTCGATTCAACATAAACAAAAACACATTGGCCCTCATAAAAAATGTAGATTGGCTTTTTTACGCAACTGCGTCGATATGAAAAAGGTTTATGAAATGGATTTTCTATAAGAACTAGTTAATTAAACATTTTATAAGCCTGCCTTTTTTTAGAAATAAAGGGGGTTTTAAATATTAGAAATGAAAAATAGAAATTTTATACTTTAGAAATTAAAAATTTCATTTGTGTAATAAAAATATAAAGTTATTTAAAATATGTATTCAATATAGTGCAAACATAGACCAAAATGTTCGCTTAGAATTTTGCCTATTTTATGTTTAGTTTTAATTAGTTTTAAATTTAACACTAAGGAATAAATATTATACTAAATCGAATTGTACGAAGAGTTTTGAAAAGTGTTAGGAAAAAATTATGTAAAAACCTCTCTAAAGTGCGTGGAAAACGAATATCCACCTAATTCTACACAAATAATAAATAGAGAAATATATTTGAAAAAAATGTATGAAGAAAATATTTTTTAAATCTTAAAGCACAATAGAATATTATTAGGGCAATTTTTAAAAATATATTAATATGAATAGATCATTTTTAAACATAAAATGAGAACTACCTTCTTTTATGTAATTCAGTTTAATTAAATATTTCTTTGTACAAAAAAAAAAAAGAGACAAAACAGTTGATCTCCAAACGACTTTTTAAATAAAAGTTTTTATCAAAAGTAGATATGTTGTTTAAAAACAACACTAAATAAAAATAACAGCCGTATTCATAACAAAAAGGTACTACGTACAACGAGCTGCTTACTAGAATGCCGATTAAGCTTAGCAGCTTGTTAGCACAGAGTTTATTCATAAAAAATTGTATCCGTCTGCTTACTTTTAATAAATCAACTCTGAATATTAATGATGCCATCGCTGGTTTTGTCATTCCATTTCATTTTTGTTTTCCCTCTCAATATAAAAATGTTTAATGTTTTTAAATTAAAATAAATTTAAAGCAGGAGTCTAAATTAAAAAAAAGGGAGTGAATTAAAAAAACAAACAAAATTATTCAACATTAAACGGCGTTTTACATGATTAGGGCAATAATTTCTATTAAATGGTGAGATGAACATACATATATCGGTACTGTAAAATATTAACTTCAGCCGCCTAATGATTCCGTCAATGGTGGACAGCCGCTGCTGCCGGTTTTGTGCTTTTCAATGTTTTTCTTTGGCGTTGCGTTGAGTTTGACATGATTAGGGCCTATGTACATATATGAATATAAAAAAACTATTCACTATTATATGTCATAAATTGGAATCTTCCGAATATTATACAACTTCTGAAAAACAACAATTTTCACAGACATGCAAAATTACATGTCTTGAAAAGTTGTCTAGTCAGATGTAAAGTACATGTCGTGTATGATGACCTTAAAGGTAAAGGTGAAACAATTAAGTTCATAAATTATAAAACGCCTTTTAAAAGTTTAGCTATTTGGGTAAAATTAGAGATTTATGGGTAAAAATTAGATGCAGCCGTGTGTTTTCTCAAATCTCAACCATTTGTAGACCGATCTGGCTAAATTTCAATAACTACCCTGCAAGAAATGAATAATCAAAACTAAAAACATTTTTTACTACATTGAATTAATGATTTAGGGAGAGAGTGACATATGAGTTAGAGAGAAAGGCAAAATTACATGTACACGAGTTTTCGGTAACTTTTTTAATTTTGCTCTTAATAAACTAACAGAAACTATAACAAATATATTGGTTAGCTCTATCGGTAGTTACAAGTAAAATGATATGTAGTCTTCTTGTAGGGTACCTATTCCTGACTATATGTGATAAAAAAAAACCCCCCATTTAAAAACACGTACAAACAAACTGGTAGACGGTCATCGTTAAATCAACTCCGATACTCATAAGGATTCATAATAAACATTTGTACATATATACTTTATACGCTCTGAGATCAATTTGTGCTTGTTTATATTATGCTACATGGCTTAATATAAAGAAGTGATATATTCGGCTATGACGAATTTTATATATGTATATACCCATCACCATGGTGCGATAAGAACAGAATATATAAATACCATTCTTTAGATATAAATGCATCTATTTTGTGGCACGCCCACCTCCCCAATCCTGCCCACATTTTGTCTGATGTTGTGTATTGATAACCAACATGCTTCTTCTTTCTAATTTGAAAGCTTTTGCTCTTGCCGTTCTATAGATATACATAAAAAAAACAAAAGTGCTATATTCGGCTATGCCGAATCTTATATACCCTTCACCATGATGGGATAGTTACAGAAAGTTATATAAATACCGTTATTTAGATATAAATTATTTAGATATAAATAAATCAACAAACAATACCACCCACATTTTATCGGATGCTGTGTATTTATTTATTTATTTATTGATAGCCAAGTTGTACCTAATTTGGAGATTTTTTCTCCTGCAGTTCTCCAGATACACATAAAAATAAAATATAACAACAACAATGGATTTTTGGGTTAATTAGCGGCAATCGTGGTTTTTTGCTCATACCTCAGCCATTTGTGGACCGATCTGGCTAAATTTTAATAGCAAACAATTTCGGACTATCGGCCATGCCATGAAAATCTAAATTAAATTCGACAAATATGTATTTTAAATAAAAATTTTGTAAAAATTAACGCAGCATTTACTGATTTCAAAAGTAGTTTAGGTAGAGGAGAGTGGTCCTCAAAATATGAGAAACATATATAAAAGAAAGTATTTTTATGAACTTTGAATACGGGAGTTTTCCAAATTTGTTCGATTTTAATTTCATGTGATTTCGATTTCTTACTACCAAGTCCACATTATATCTGGGAACTTCGCAAACCCCATTTCAACGGACAAACGTACAAACGGAATTCGATTAATAAACTTCGCTTTTTATAAGGACCAAGAATATATTTACATACTTTATAAGGTCTTCAATCAATATTGTAGAAATGACAAACGGAATGACAAACTTATATAAGTATACCCTTTTACCTTCGGTGAAGGGTATAAAGATGCGTAAAGTATTTTTTTCAAAATAGGGCTTTTTCTAGCAGACAAATACAACTTGC
This sequence comes from Pollenia amentaria, assembly GCA_943735925.1. Lineage (NCBI taxonomy): Eukaryota > Metazoa > Arthropoda > Insecta > Diptera > Polleniidae > Pollenia > Pollenia amentaria. The sequence goes on from OX031008.1 coordinate 166,922,837, forward strand.
TTCAAAATTTCAGGGAAATACAGGTAGTATATAATTAGCTGAATCTTATTAAAAATTGCATTAAAACCTTTTTATCTAAAATTTTATGTACTTTTATCAAGTTTTCTTCGCTCCCTTTAAAGTTACAAAAACCGAGAAACGCCGATAAATAAGCCATCAATATGCAAGTTAATTTAAACTGACTCTAAGGTAAACGCATAAAACTTTGTAAAACATTTGCGAAATAATATTTTTTGTAATAAGGCGGTCACGTCACAAGTTGCACCCTTGAGAAAAATCAAAAGTGCAAAAAACATAACAACAACCACATAGACAACTTTCTGTACACACATATTTGTCTGTTGTTGTTGTTTGATTTTTCGCAAGGGTGCAACTTGTGACGTGAACCACCTTAATATACTTAAACAAAATTTTTTCCATTAAATATCTGTTCTAATATGTATCTTAACCAAACGCTAATACATATGTTTGTATGTAACTTCAAAATCTCAAATTAATCCTAATAACTATTAAATGAAAAGTACACTATAAAACAATTAGAAATTTAACTGATACTTCCATATACAAAGCAACTGAATTAATCATACTATATTTTTTATTAACTAAAAATATTTTTTGTTATTACCTCATTGTAATTCGAATTGCCACCTCTAAAACGTTCATCACCGACATCGCGGCCTTTGCGATAGGGCGAAGCTTCAGGTTCGCAACTTCCACTTTTCGGGTGTTCGTAGGAGCGTTTAAAGGATCCACTCACATCCAAAGGAGTTCGTCCGGAGCTTGCAGCACCTCCCCTTCCACGATCTCGTACAGCCTAAAGGAATTTGGCAACTATTCAGAAACAGCAAATAAGGTGTTATTTAAAAGTACAAACTAATTTTATATCAAAATTCATAAATTTTTATTTTGTTTTTTTAATATTTTGCTAAAAAAAATTCCAATGAATTTAAAAATTTTTCTCTACACTAGGGAGAATTTCCTAATGGTCAGCCATCTTTTTTTCCGACTTGAACTATAACTTTCTAGCTTCTGAAATGTTAGCCTCTAATTCTATATTTACCACTTTAGTATGAGGATAATCATCCTGGTCATCTTCACTACTGTAGTTTAAAAGACCTTCCATTTAAATACTTTGTTTTACTTGCAATTAAATTTCGTTTTAGATAACAGAAATAGCCGTTTGTTCCTCTTGTGTTTTTCAATATCGATTTTTGCATTAAAGGTTGGAAAAAAATAGTAGCAGCCGCCTAGAATCAGAGTACTAAACAGAGCTGACAAATTTATTTTACCCTTTTTCGGCGAATTCAATGTCAAAAATGGCAAAGCATCATTTTTAGTAATTTTTGACAATAATATACATTTTTTTAAATTATTAAAAATATTTTTTACAAGTCCTAAAAGTTAATATGTTCAGAATCGCTAAAATTCGCTAAAGAAAAAAGTCGACAATGAATATATATTTATTAAAATAAAAGAAATTTAAATAAAAGATTTTTTACTAAAATGTTTGTGATATTAAATGTTATAAAATCGTATGAAATTCTGATATATTTTTAAATTTATTTATTTAAAAAAACATAATTTTAACTTAAGAGTTAATATCACAGATCACACTGTTAAGTCTTAGCCGTCAAGTCTTAAGTTTTTTTGAGAGAGCGGAAAATAAATGGCTTTCTATTTTCATTTCTTTCCTAAAAGTTCAAGACTTGACGGCTAACACTTGAACAGTGTGAACCAGCACTTAGTGAAAAAGTTTGCTTGTATTGCTAATGTTTTGCCAGTACCGGCAAGATAGTAAGAAAATACATATTAGTTGCCAAAAACACTACTAACTGTCTTCATGACGTAGGCGTCCAGACAGTAATTAGGTTAGGTTAGGTTAGAAAGGCTGGTGTGAAGCAAACTTCACACCCTCACCCAGAGACCATTATGGTGCATTGTGATGCCTTTATTTAGTGAAACAAAGAAAGAAGAAGAGAAAGATATCTAGTGTGACAGAGTAGGAGAAGTTAATGGTGAAAGCACAGGGAAGGAAGATAGTGGAAGATAAGAAATCGGACAGAACAAGCAAAACACAATCCTACCAAACAGGAAAAACTGCCCTACATGTTTCCCAGCGTCCTGCCGCGCAACCAGGTCATTCCCATTACGAATCCCGTCAGATTCTCGAGCCCGCAGCCCGAGACATCTCCCAATTCGTGCAGGAATCTGCTACCTAGCCACCTCAGCCTGCTGTTCTGTAGCCTGGGACAGTGGCACAGAAAGTGCTCAACTGTCTCCAGCTCCTCTGGGTCCTCACACAGCCTACATATATCCGATAAGCCAGACCCCATTCTCACCGCCATTCTGCCTATCATACAGTGGCCCGTGATAATACCTATCATGGTCCTGACGCAGGCCCTACTCTTACCCAGCAGCGCGTCCGAATTTGACCTACTAAGCATCGGCCACAGCGTGCGCGATACTCGGCAGTCCGTTCGGCCCCGCCAAGCCCGATTAGTCCTGTTCAGAATCCATTCCCTAATTCTCCCAAAATAGAAGCCCATTGGAGGCCTGACTACTTGCAAACTGTCAGGATCTTCCATTTCCGAGCCCAGTCTTGCCAACTCATCAGCTATCTCATTGCCGGTGATGTTGCAGTGACCCGGTACCCAGCAGAGCCTCACAACATAATTCCCTAAGATTACTCCTAGAGCCCTCCTACAATCGTCCACTAGCCTGGAGTTCACATAACAGCCCTTCAAGGCCCTAAGAGCCGCCTGGCTGTCCACATATATAGTGACCTCCGAGCCCTTGGCAATGTAAGCTCCTACCAATTCCACGGCCCTGAGAACCCCCAGAACCTCCGCCTGAAATACAAGGCAGTCGTCGGGAAGTCTATATGACTTTCTGATGTCCAGATCCTCAATGTAGACCCCCGCACCCGTGCCCTTCATCTTCGAGCCATCAGTGAAAATAGCAAATCCCCTATACAATCTGCCCTGCCCTGACCAGCTCTCCCTAGAAGGCAATATCAGCTCTGGCAAACGCCCAAAATCGACCCTAGTGACCAAATAATCCGTAGAGCCGGGCGAGCCTAGGTGATAACCACTAGTACTAATTTCACTCAAGATCCGCGAGTGACCCTCCGTGAAATTTCCTAACAGTCCTAGCTCCCTCAGCCTAAGAATGCTCCTTGCTGCCATTTCCCTCACATACTGCTCTATAGGCAGAAGATAAAGAATAACATCCAGAGCCGCCTGAGGGGTACTTCTCAAGGCACCTGTCATGCCGATCGAAGCACACCTCTGAGCCTTAGACAGAAGGTCCCTCCGACTAGCTAGTTTCAATGCCTCCCACCAAACACAGCATCCATACGTAAGAATGGGTCTAACCACCGAAGTGTACAGCCATCCCACAACTGACGGCCGGAGTCCCCAACTCCTACCTATCGACGATCTGCAAGCATAGAAAGCATTGAGACCCCTCTTTAGTCTCTCCTGAGTATTCCTCCTCCAGGACAGCTTACTGTCCAGAAAAACTCCTAGATACTTAGCACTATCAGATAGCCTAAGCTCTACTCCCCCTAGTACCGGCAGCCTAAAATTCTCCACCTTGTACCTCCTAGTGAAAAGAACTAATTCTGTCTTCTCCGGATTAACACCCAAGCCCTTATCAGTCGCCCATGCTGACAGTTCGCCCAGCGCCCCTTGCATGACATCGCTAATTGTCGGCAGAAACTTGCCCGATACCAATATAACTACATCATCCGCGTAGGCGACGACCTTCTGACCTATCCTGTCAAAACGTCCCAGAACGACATTGACAACCAAGAGCCACAATAAGGGAGAGAGAACTCCCCCTTGTGGGGTCCCCTTAGTCACGAGTTTCCTTAAGCGCTCGTTTCCCCAGTCCGAGTGAATTAGTTAAATATATGTTTGGACGTATACGAAGACTTATTTTTCATTTTTGTTGTAATGTTGTATTTGTTGCCGTAGCGCTGCCACCTACTTATTCCACCATGGTACAGATAGTCATGTACTACACACTCTACCTCTACAACCCCTCGCCAACAAACTTCGTATGTCTGCCTTCCACTTGCCACATTTTAAAAGAGGACTTACAATCGCGAAATTAATAGACATAACCTAGCATTTGCACATGCCACTGCCAGTTCGAAAAACTCAACACAATTCAAGGCGAATTAATACAGGTGGCATTTTCGAGTCATCTGTTTATTGTTTATTTATTTGTGTGTTTACTGAATGCCAAGCTTTGTTTACATTTTGTGAAAAAAATAGTTAAAATTTAATAAAAATCTAAATACTTGAATAAAAAACTTATTTAAAAATTTTATAAAACAAAAAAAAAGTGAATATAAAATCAAGGAATAAAAACTGCGTAAGGAATAAGTGGAGCCACAATAAATTTTCAATACAGGAAAACTATTTGCCTTCTAAAGCAATTGTGTATATTTTATAAACAAAAAAAAATCCCTTGCTTATGTTTTTAACAAATAATTTTGACATTCACTCTAACTTTTTACAAAAAAAAATAAGGGATAGCTAGCATAACTCTATCTCATGATGCGGTCACCTGTATGAATTCGCCTTTACACAATCACAATTGTTTACTAATACACCCACATTTTTCGCAATGGCAGTTTCAGTGGCAACAAAAATTGCATGCGAGTGGAAAATTGGCATTGCATGCCACTAAAGGCCGGTATTCACTATCCTACATAATCGTACGATTCATTCACACGAAAATCTTACGGAATTCTATCCGACATAAAAAATGTCTGCAAAATCGGCTGACAATGCTACACTATCCCACAAAAAAGATGCAAACTCAAATGACTCAGCTACTTTACAAGAACGTGCAACTCTGATCGCATAGAATCTATCATTTTATGAAAATTTTCATAAATATTTGCAAGGCGGACAGACTGTCAAAAAAATCTTACACTCAATTAATTTTTAAGCCACACTGTCATACATTATGAGCACTCACGATTTTTTTGACATATCGTACGACTAAATAGGATAGTGAATACCTGCCTTAAATGTCAAAACGATTACCAATAATACCCTGTTCAAAATTTAATGCAAATCGACTGTATTGTTGTCCAACTGTAATTAAAGTTAAAATTTCCTAATTCAGAGCATTAATTTTGCTAAAATAATGCTAATATAAATAAATGTAAACTATTTCCACAAACCTAAAACACTATGTGATGAAGTCGGTAACTCTTTTTTGATTTCGGGTACTTTTTTATAATTTAATACATTTTTTTTTGTTTTGACCACGTGCTATTATTATTGTTTTGAAAACAACACCACGTGCGTGACAAACAATAACAAAACATGCAAAATTATATCTGAAAACATAAAACACCATATTATTCATAAAAAATTAAAAAATTAAAGAAAATATGAAAAAATCTTTAAATTTAGCAGTTTAAAATGTTTGAAAAATTATGCAAAAATGTTGTTATATGAATAAAATCTACAAATTTGCCGGTTTATAAAATCTAATAACTGATTTTGATAGTACGTTACTAGCGCTATTAAGGCTGCCAGTTGTCACTTTCGACAAATCAAAACTTTGGGGGTATTTCATATTAAAGAAAAAAAATTCAAAAATTTACCCAAATGTTGTTACATGAATAAAATCTACAAATTTCCCGGTTTATAAAATCCAATAACTGATTTTGATAGCACGTTACTAGGGCTATTAAGGCCGCTAGTTGTCACTTTCGACAAATCAAAACTTTGGGGGGTATTTCATATTAAAGAAAAAAAATTCAAAAATTTACCAAAATGTTGTTACATGAATAAAATCTACAAATTTGCCAGTTTATAAAATCTGATAACTGATTTTGATAGTATGTTACTAGCGCTATTAAGGCCGCTAGTTGTCAGTTTCGACAAATAAAAACTTAAGGGAGTATTCCATATTAAAAAACAAAATTCAAAAATATACCCAAAAATTTATTAAGAAAAAATTGCCAAATGTGATTCTTATATTAGAAACGACCATGGTCTGAAATTGAAATCAAATGAAGTTTTGATCGATGGGTATTTTCAATTATTTTTTAAATGATCATAGTATTTCCTGATTTAAATATGAGAGCTTAAAGTAGAAAGTGCATATTATCACTCGGAAGTACACAAAAGTAGTTTTAGTGTTTCTATAAACTTGAATGTTCTAAATTTACATTATTTCTAGTAGTATATTTTAATATATTGAAATACACTAGAAATTTTAAAGATTTTTGAAAAAAAAATTGATATATAATCTAGAATTTTATAAAATATGAACTTTCGTGTAGGAAATTGGCGTGAATTTAAGAATCGCCATATCGCCAAACATAAATTTCCATCGCGAAAAGGATTAAAAAATCGCCACATCTTACAGCCCTTCCACTGACAGTTAAAAAGCGAAAGCTATTTAATATACCCTTTTCTGAATTTATAGCTATGAAGTAAAAATTTCATTTATTGTAAAGGACGTATTCAAAAAAATTCAATTTATTAACTTGCAATATACGGAATTTTGTATGGAAACGGTGAAACGATACTGCAACGAAACTGAAACTGCTAGTTATTTTCGAGTTTCAAATGAGTTTATGCCGTATACTCCTTTCCGGTTTGAAAAATATTGGAAATCGGTTTAATGCGTATAGGAAACTCGCGTTTGCGTTTCACCCGCTATCAAAGAAAACCGATTTGGTTGTGGTCATTTCATTACATTCTGATGCAATTAAGGCTGCAGGGTGTGTGGAAAACGATTGATACTGTTTTAATATAAGTTTCTCGTTATTTTTCAATATGTACAAGAACTACATTTCTTGTTTTGTTTTCCTTATTTGTAATTAATATTTTCCTATTAAGTGCAAATAACCTTTGTCTTACAAAGCAATTTAAAATAAATTTTTAATTTTATCTCAATTAGCAAAAGGCATTTCTTATATGGTTATATTTTTTCACATTTGGTAACATTTAAAAATTTTTGGTTGTGCAATTTATTTTTTAATCGTGGCAGCACTGATGACAGGATAAGTTTAAGCCGTACCGGCAACTCTGTTACAGTTTTGTTTGTGAACAGCTGTGAAAAGCGCGAAATATTTTTTTTGCGAGCGGTGCCTATTTAATGTAAAAATTTTAAAAAATTTAATGATTTGCAAATAAAAAACTTTGTTAAGTCGAGAGCTATAACTAATTAAAAAAACCTGTTAACAATAATGTCTCACGACGCCGACTATTTATTTGCTTTGGAAATGCAAAAACGGTTGAACGCCGAAGATGGTGAAGGCGATAGTGATATTGAAGAAATTGATTTTAAAAAGCCTTCTACAAATATTTTATCCAGAAAACCTTTACAAATAAAACGCAGTAATCCACATTCGAATTTAGATGAAGATTTTTTAAATCGTACTCAAAACTTGGTGCATCCCCAGTGGGAAACATTAGATCCTACTCCGGATATATTTGCACTTTTTGGACAGTTTGACACAAAATTTTTCCAAAGTCGTTTGAAGTGTGTTACTTTGGAATGGAGTAAACGTATGTACAGCTGTGCTGGCATTTGTTATTCCCGACGGAATCGCTTTGGAATGGATATAACGATACGTTTAAGCCAGCCGTTGCTATGTTTAAGACCCAGAAAAGATTTGGTAGAGACCATGTTGCATGAAATGATACACGCCTATTGCTTTGTTTTAAATATACGCGAAGGCAATGGTGGTCATGGTCCGAATTTCAAAAAAATCATGAGTTCTATTAATAAAGTGGCTGGTACAAATATAACCGTCTACCACACCTTTCACGATGAGGTGGAGCTGTATAAGCAGCATTGGTGGCGGTGTAATGGGATATGTCAGGATCGTTCACCGTTTTTTGGTTACGTCAAGCGAACTTCAAACCGTGCCCCAGGGCCAAATGATCAGTGGTGGGCAACTCATTTACATAATTGTGGTGGTACATTTATGAAAATAAAGGAGCCAGAAAAAAAGAAAAAAGGCAAAGTCACCAAAGACAAAGAATGTGAAATTGCTGATACTAAAAATGACTTACGTAAGTTTTTTACACCACTAACTAAAAACACAACTCTTCCTAGTTCAGGTCCGAACAACACATTATTATCCAATATAAGCGGTTTTAATAATTTTAAAAACGGCTTTACAGGTTCGTGCACTTACATTGAAATTTTAAAAATTCCCCTCACCTTTACAAAACACCTGTTTTTCCTTTTAGGGCCCGTTAAAACAAATGGTGGGGGTACTATGTTGCTAAATCCAAAAACAAAATCATCAACTAATATTAATAACGCAAATAAGACACCATCTACTTCCGCTATTGCCAATACCTTTCCACCATCTTCATATCCTGGCTTGTCAACAGATCCCTTTAGTGTAAGCACATCTCCCACATCCGCATTCACAAATCGCAAAAACAGCAATTTGCATGGTGCGATTGTTCCACCTGGTGGTAATTTGCGCAATGTTGTGAGCTTTAAAGATATAGGTGGTTTAGGCTCTAGCAACAGTAGTGGTAATAGCACCAGCCCTGTAGGTAGTGGAAAGAAAACTACACCTTGTCGGGATATTTGGGGTCGTGGTAGTTCTTTAACCTCATCTACCTTTTTTGGAACAAGAAACAATTCTACATCGTCAAGTCCTGACGATGGTGTTGATCGCAAATATTTAAGAGAATTGTGGTCCAAACGTTTCAGCAATAAAGGTGTTGATAGTAATTCCGATAAAAGTAGTGGATTTTTGGAAAAAAGAAATGATGATAAACAGCAAGGTGAGTGAATCATTTAATTGCACAGAACCTGAAGATAAAAGCCATTGGTAAAATTACTCCAACTACCCTTCTTATTAAAAAAACCTTAAATAATTTTTGGAATTTTAAAAATGCTTAATTTAATACTTTGTATAACAAATTACAATTTATTTAGGGGTCGATGTAGTAGAGTCTGTTTAACAATGTCAGAAAATCTGTACCAATTAAATAATTAAAGACCCTTCTCAAATTAATGAATTATAAAAATGCTGTACTTGTGTGTTCCTCTTTTATTTACCTGTCTTGTTATGTGTGAAAATTTATATATTTCGACTAAAGGTCATACAAATTCTTAAATAAATATGCTAACTTTTTATATTAATTATTATTTATATCCGATATTTCAGATAACTTCGTTAACCATTTTCGAAAATTCTAAAAACAAGCCATTTTCTATAATTTGATAACAATTAAAACATAAACTAAATATTGCATACATAAATGTTACATTAAACTTTTTAACACGTCTTTTTTCGCACGAATTTATAACCATGTTTACAATTATGTGTCGATACAATTGAGAAAAATTCGTTTGAATATTTATAATATATAGCATCTCCAACTTAAATCTCTTTTATAATGACTTTCTTCCTATAATACTCTCACCTTCTCGAAGTGTGGCTTGTAACCACTTATTGCACAGAGCAAGTGCAGTTTTTTGTTCTTTAAGATTAGATTTGTGAGATAAGATTTTAGTTCCCAATTTTGCAATTCTTGTACAAACATACGTTCTCTAACACAAAGTGAACAATCGCCATTACAATGTATCCAATATATTATGTTTGATCTGTCTTCCTTTTCCAATTCGTAGTTTTAGTACACAACTTTCAAACCCAGTTATTGGTCCTCATAAAAACTTCATACATATAATTGTCCTTATTCTTTCGATATTCCTGCTATATACATATGTTATGGATTTTAATGTAATTGTGTATCATTATTCTTCAATTTTTCCTGTTGACTTGGTCTTATTATTTCATCTGGAAATTAATTTTCTTCCAGAGTATTGTTCAAGGGTGTTCTGGAAATCGAAAACGCAAAACGCATGAATTTTGAAGTTCTTTTTAATACACTTATAGAATTCTGTTTAATAGAGAAATATTTGTATTGCATGGTATTTGTATTTCTTTTACTACAAAAATCTTATTAAAAAACGACTTAAATTCTTGCGTTTTCGATTTCCAGAACAGAACACCCCTGGTTAATTTTCCTTTTATTATCCATGAAATATTTCGTCGCTTATATCGAGTAGTTTGTCGCATATTTTGTCATTATCCTAGGTTTCGTTATTAGTTTCCCAATGGTCAGATCCAAAAGTTCTCCCATATAATATCTGCTATGATCGGTGAGGCTGGCGATCCTCAGGTCATTCCTTCTCGCTTTTCGTAAATTCCCCCATCATATCCAATATACCTTATGCCCTTAATACAAAAACCGACATATGCCAAAAATAGTTTTTGTGGTTTGTTAGTATGATGTCTCAAAATTACACACTTTCCTACAATCGTATAAAGTTCCAAATTCACATGAATACCCGGAAAAAATAAATGTAAACAATTTAAAACCATCATCAACTTAAAATATCGCTAAATTTATTTAATTGAAAAACCTTGTTAATTTTTTTAGGAGACTCCAAACGTAGGCGTATTTCAACAGAATCACGAAATTCTGCTGATATAGTTTTTGTGTCCGATGAAAAGTTAACGACGAACAAACAAAAAGATTGGATTGTTGTCGATGATGACATTATGCTACAAGAACAAACCAACAAAATTATAACATTATCGTCCGATGAAGATGATGACTCTGATTCTGAAAACATAACGAAACCTAAAATTAAAAAAAATATGACATTAGATCAACGCCAAACTATGATTAAAAAAGAAATAATGGATGAGACGATAGACTTGTGTGACGATGACATTGAGTTAATCGATGACGAATACGATGACAATGTGGGTACAAATTTGGATCTTACTATTGCCTCGGAACTTGCCGATACTAGTGTTATCGATGAATTCTTTGGTGAGGATACATTAATGAAAGAATTTAAAAGAGAAAATGATTGTCAGCCATCTTCGTCACGTTATCAATTTGATGAAAGTAATGACATTATAACATGTCCTATTTGTCTGGAAAAAATGACTAGAACTGTGATGGCAGAACATTTGAACGGCTGTACGGGTATAGCAATTAAGATTTTACCACCGAAAAAAACTATGAAAAAATTATCGGCTATATCCAAAGATGCTAGACCTAAAAGACAGACTCGCCCGTCTCACAAATCAACTAAAGATATTTTAAGGAATGCTGGATATTCAGATGACGTTTTGGAACAGATTGCCTCGGCTAGCAGCATGGAAGAAGATGAAGAAGAATTTAAATTTTTACAGAAAGCAGGAATAAAATGTTCTCCTATTTCTAAAAAGTCAACTACTGCCACAAAAGTAGATTTAAATTCATCTTCGGAAGATGAAAGTTCACGTCTTTATCGTCAACGTAGTATTTATAAAACTACTCGCCAATGTCCTGTATGTGCGCGAGAAGTGGAAGAGCATGAAATGCATGAACATTTAGATGAGTGTTTAAATAAATAGAAATATGAAGAGGCTTGCATACTTTATTTTTTCTTTTATACATATAATTACTATTAATATCAAGGCGAATTTATTACAGGTAATCTCGGTACTACAACAAGTACAACTCGTACAAAAACCACAAGTAATTTGTTTTTGTAAAATCATTGTACAATGTCAAAAACCGAAACAAAACAAAACATAAACAAAGATAATAAACAAAATTTTGACATCCAACAATTATAAAGCTAAAGAAAAAAAGTTATCAGCAGGGTTTTTAGGATCACCTGTAATGAATTCGCCTTGATTTATATACAATTTGCAAATAAAAACTCAAAATGTTTTTGTTTGTATTTTGTATATTTTATAATATAAAAATTGTTAAGGCTGGATTTTTAAGATCTTAGTTTAGTTAATCTGAAAACAGGTTTGTTCCGTCATGTTCCGTCAAGTTCATATACAAAATTAAAACGGAACAGCTTAGTTTTACTTAAAATGTTGGTCTTTAAAAAAATAATAAAAAAATCACACTTAGCCGGAATAATTAGAGTTTGTTAAACTAAGTTTAAATTTAATCCACATCTCAAAAAACCCGGCCTAAAAAATCACAGACTTTTTTTGTTTTATACATATAACAATCGGGCATGTTCTACAATCGCAAAACGCTTAACATTTGTGATTCTGGCTTGAAGTAGCATAATAGGTGTTATGTAATTAGCAAGAAGTTTGGTGACTTCAAGTCGTAAAAGTATGCTCAAGAAACTAGAATATTTTAAGAAACTATGGTAGACCGCAATAAAAACGCACGAGTTTCAGAGCACCATAAAATAAATTGGCGTTTTGCGTTTTGAATTTGTGCAATTGTCAGAACATGGCCGAATACATTTTGTGTTAGTAATTAATTTTTTTGTATATCGTCGCCTTAGAGTGTAAACCTGCTAACTAACTTCAAGCAAAATAATGTTTCTTAGTCAATGCAGCGTCTCTTTATTTTTCGAACGGTATCAAAATGTCATAAAATGTAAAAAATGGATTTAGCATGTTTTCGCTCTAAGTCGACGATATGTGCTTGTATTTTTTCGAATCTAATTGATGAAATTTTTTGTTTTTGCTTATTTTGTACTTTATTAAAAAAATATATATATAACTTATGTCTTGATTAAAAAATGAACCAGTTAAGTTTAAATTTTTTAACCTTTTTTTTTAAGAAGTATATTATTGAAATTTAAGTTAGAATTCCAATCCGATTGAAGGTAAAGGCAATTTCCTTATTTATTTATTTATATTATATTAAGCTCTTCGGGTCACTTTCTTAACTTATTCATTAAATTGGCTTATTCAGGTCTGTAATGAAAATGAATAGCTTTTAAAAAGTTTGTTTTTATACTGTGCATTAGTAATATTAAATCCCAATTTGCGTTTTTCGACTTATTTCTTTGTTGCAGAAAATAGACGGTATACAGAAAATCAATTCGATTTTGTTGGGTTTAAACCGTTTCGTTTTCAAAATCAATTTCCATCGCATAATTGATTATACATATTACTATAAATAAATAAAAAAAATAAATTAATGCAGAATTAAATAATATCAAAACAAAGTGAGTGGTGGAGTATTAATCAAATATAAAAGCGATGTTCGGAATTTTTAATCGAATAAAAAAAAAACACATTTTGTTTTCAAATATCATAAAACTAATTTTTAATTGTTATTAATATGAAGTTACTAATTCCTACATACAATTTTAAGCTATGTTCACATTTGTCGCTCCACGTAAACACTATATTTATTAAACATTTGTTTGATTTTGCATAACGTTAACTAGATTAAACATTATTTACCTGTGATAGTTCGATTAGAAAACTCTACTGAAACGCAAATATTTTTATTAAAAATTGTTTTATTTTGGTTATTAACAATTATATATACTCTACAGCTACATTCTTATAATTAAAACATTGGTGCAATAGTGTCTTATTTTAATCGGTTTAATTACATTGGTATGCTGTAAAAATTGTTTTAAATAAAAAAATTTATGGAATATAAAGATTTTCATGCCCTTATCTCAAATCCGTTTTCAGTTTTTTCTATCACGTCTAGTTTTTTTATGGGCTGGTTTAACATTTTGCCCAAAATAATTCGGTTATGCTTATTCATTGCATCATAACTTGACACTGTACGATTTTAATCAAAACACTTTTTTATCTTGTGCTCATTCCGCAAAGCTCTACGCATATCTGCAGGGGACCAGAGTCTGGCAGGGATCGAACCCGCAATGATAGATTATTAGAAATAATTTTCCTTTGAGTCATCTAAATTACATTTTTTATATAAATTTGTTTTGTCTTTAATTTATTGAACTGTTTATGGTTTTAAATCCAAATTTTTATATTTTAAATCATGGTAAAGTTCATTAAATTAAATTTTTATTAAATTCTTTTTATGAAGAAAGGAATTTTACAACATGAAATTAATTAAAATTTATTGAAAACTTTTTATTCTTTACTGACCGAAGAATTGAACCAACGTTCACGGACTGGTTGATTCGACATATTTCAATAGTAACCACACTATATTCTTGGAAATCTTTGCCATTTAACACTTACCGTCATTGAAGACGGCTGGAAGTCAATAGGCAAACGTCAATCTTTAAACCAAATTGGTAGATCGAAATTTGTTTTGAATGATTATCTATTTTAATTGATTTACATGCTCCTCCTTACTTCTGTTTTTCACACTTTTTGCCAAGAATTCTTCTTGAAGTCCGAAGTACATTTTCATGTTTTTGTTATATTTTTTATATTTTCAACTGTTTCGGAGTTATTCAGAAATTAGTGGCGTTAAATATTTTTTTTTTCATTCAAAATGAGTATGTACTATTTTTTGTTTTCAAAAATTCATAGAAAAGTTATAAGGACACAAAAATATATATTTTTATTATTTATCATGAAATTTGGTGGAAAATTTTAACTTTATTCGCGATTAAGTGAAGACACCTATATTATTAAAACAATACGAAATATAAGTCCAGCCCATAAATAAAATAAACGTGATAGAAAAAACTGAAAACGGGGTTGAATTCAACACGCTAAAGTCAGTTATCGCATAACAAAGTTCTTGCTCCGCCTGTTTTTTGCCGATCAGGGGGCTATTTCTGGTAGTCGAGACCAAATCATATCTCGACTCGAAAGCAATTTTATTTCTAATTCTTTCAGAAGATACTGAAGGAATCTAAATTATTTTTTCAGTATTCAAAAGCATTTATTTATGTTTTCAAAAGACTGAAAAAATTATTTCGATTCGTTTAGCATCGAATTAAAAAAATTTTAAATTAAATTGCTTTCGAATCGAGAAAGAATTCGATCACGACTGCCAGAATTAGCCCACAGTATTATTTTAATCAATATATAAAAGCGTAAGTCGATTAATATATCTCATATCGATTTAAAAAAATCGAGAACGTAACAACAGTTTCCATTAATTTTAAAATTTACTTAAACGTTTTGTTTTACAAAAAAGGGTTTTAATTAATATTAAGATAAATTTTGTCGCTTGCTTTCTTATGTGCAATAGGTATTTACAAAATATTGCCAAAATATTTTATCTTTTTACGGCCCAAATATTCAATTTTCGTTAGAGGTTTCCATTGTACAATCATCACATCTAAATACGGCAAGAGTATACGTCCAGACATTGATATTTCATTTACACGACAAAAACTTTCAACATAAACAAGCTTTGTTTTTGATCTACGAGCTAGTTTGGAAAGAAAACCAGCTATACAAAATGGAACACAGGTGCCAGGTCCATTGCACAATATCAAACGTGGCTTTTCTTTAAAGACTAACCAAAAACTCCAGACCAACGCAAAGAGAAATGTAAAAACAGTTGTAAACCAACTTTGTCCTACCTCTCGTGCACGTGGTATATAAATAAAATCATCTTCGCCGACGTTCTGTTTTAACTCATCCATGGTCAATTGTATTTTGTCCTTGGACGTTTTATCAGTATTTGCTACAAGAAATTTCATTGGTTTGTAGTTGTTTATATCTTTCGTTTTTTGTAGTAATCCTTTTAGAATAATACACATTTCAGCTGTATGCCCTCCTGATCCAAGAATACACCAAACTGGATTAGTTTCCATAATTCTGAGTGTTATGTTATTGTATTTTTCTATGATTTTTAATACAATTTTTTAGGATTATTTGCTTCTGTTTTTGTCACAATATCAAAGAGTCATAGAAGGGTTAACAATATTTTTTGTTCTTATCAGATGTTTTCTAGTATTGCCAAAGTACAAATAGAGGAATCTAGTTACCCAAAATGTAATGTTGCTACGTGTGTGGGGATGTTTCTGGTTGAAATTCTTGTTACCTTTTTGGTTTCTCAAATATCAAACATTTATGATATTTTATGTTTCCAAACACAATGTTTCATCGTGTGTGGCGATGTTGACTGTTTTTTCTTTCTCATTCTGTTAACACTGCAGCCACACGATCAAGTTGTTCTTGATAGTTTTTTACATATACAGTTTGTCAAAATTTCCAAAAATTGGAAGCTGTGACGTAGGCTGCACGCAATTTTGAAGCAATTTACTTTCAAGATGTCATCAAGAGAACAATTTATAAAGACAAACGATAAATTTTCTCACCAAACTTGTAATCAGCTGTTTTCTTGAACGTAAATTGATACACTCACTTGTAAGAGAATTTTAAAGGCAAGTTCGCTTCAATTTTTAAAAGTATGAGTGTATTAGTAAAAAAGTGTGAGTGTATTAAAACTTGATAGACAAAACTTGATCGTGTAACCCTCAAGTAAGAGCAGTTGTTGAGTGCGGTGCTTTTGCACACAAATTATACTTTTGCAACTCTCGGACAAAAAATATGAGGAAAGAAATCGGAAAATGGCAACAATTGCAAATTGTGAGAGTTGGAAAACAATTATAATTGAACATCTGACCATAGCTGCCAGATAAAATTGGTCGAAAATCGTCAAATTTCGAGGAAAAAATCGTCAAAATCGTCAAATTGACTAAGCTAAATCGTCACAAAAATCGTCATTGTAAAAAACCACTAACTTTAAATAAGTTTTGAAAATTAAACGCTATTTTTAGTTTCCGTTGCTAATGAAATTTAAATAATACATTCTGCCTGTTTTTGAAATTAAATAAAAATTGTCGTTTAGAAACTTATTATTGAAGTTACACAACCAATTTATCAAGAGTATTAGCATTCATAAGAAATATAAGAACATAAACTAAAGCCAAGAAATATCCAATTCCTATTTTTAACATCGAAAATCCTGCTTAAGAACTTAAGTCTGGTAAACAGCAATTAAATCAGACTTTCTGGAAGAAAAGTTTCATAATATGAACGCAGACTAAAGAGAGTGGTTTTAAAATGGCTGTAAAAAAGCAGTGCTAACTGATCAAATAGAACTTTTAAAAATATGCATCGTGCGAAAAAAATCGTATATTATATGATGAACAGCTAAAGCATGAAAATTACTGCCAATCAAATAATGCAAAAAACTCAAATTATCTAAGAAGCTTAAATAAAATGTGAAATTATATTAAAACCGTTTGTAAATTTGAACCAAATTTGTCATATGAAAAATCGTCAAATTTAGGGTATAAATCGTCCTATCGTCAATAGACCATTTTTATACCCAAAAATCGTCAAAATGACGATAAATCGTCAAATCTGGCAGCTATGCATCTGACTCGTAAAACTGCTCTGAGTGGAGAAGCAGCTCGCGCTCGTTGTCATTATTTCTTAAGGGCAATCAGGTCGTTCTTGTTTGTCTGCTTTTCGTGCGTTTTGCGTTGTCACCTCGCATTGGTTAATGGCGTGGCGTCGTATAACTGTACCGAGTTACAGTTTTTGCGGTTGTCGGCATTAACTTTGTGCAATCGTTTGTAACCTCAAAATTTTAACTTGTTTTTTGGTGGAGAACCAATAATAACTCAAAGTGACTGGTGGAGAACCATAAAAAACTCAGACGTTTACTGGTGGAGACCAATAATACTCTGGAGTGGATTTTGGAGCTCTCGCCTTCCTATACGATGGTTTAGGTCGAACGAGGTCTTGTGGTTGAAGCTCCAAAAATTCGTGGGATACCCTGGCAATATGACTTTAATAGTCAGCCAAAAACTTTAGTTTTTAAGGAAAGCCAAAAAAAAAAAAATAATTGAACATAATTTTTTTCCGAATTTATGTGACATAAAATATGATAGGTATACAAAGAAAATTTTTTTTTTTGTGTTTTGTAGTTGTATACAGGCCTGTTCTGAAAATCACTTTTATTCAAATCACGTGATTTTAAATCATATGTGCCCTTAAAAATCACACGTGTGATATTGTTATATTCCTTTTTTCGTGTGTTTCGGTGTGATTTTCTACCGCCGAAGACACACCGAGAAACAAAAACGAAATGATTTTCAGAACACCACAAAATCACACGTGTGATTTAAAAAAGCACGTGATTTTCAGAACAGGCCTGATATTCAAAAAACACGCAATACTGATGTTTCGTTTTTAGTGTAATCGTCTGTGGTAAAAACTGAAACATAAATAGTAACAAGTGTTTTGACAAATGTTGCATCGTCTGTGGGTACCACAATAGCTTGCCGTCTTTATTAAGGTACCCACAGACGAGACAACATTTGTCGAAACATGTGTTACTTCTTATGTTTCAGTTTTTACAACAGACGGTGACACCACAGATTACTACACAGATATGTCACGAGACAGTAGATTTTGCGTTTTTTGTCTCTAAGAAAGTTGCACTTTTTAATTTCTCTTTGCACCATCTTTTATGCCGAAATACAATGAACACAAATTTTTTTATTTGAGATTTATTTGCAAAACTGTTGTAAAAAATTAACTTTTAAGTTTACCACAACACGAGTAAATAATATTTTATTAAGTAAATCACTTTATAAATCAAAACAATATTACTAAATAAATTTTTTTGTACAAAACAAAACTATTGTTGAGCTAATGCTGTTGTTTAACGTGTTTTGTTTTGCTATTTTTGTTTTGATCCCGTAGTTTGTGTTGATTGCATCGGCCTGTTTTTACACATTTCCACTTCACTACCAAAAACGCTGTTTGTCTCTTTCTCCGAAGCTGCCCTCGCAACTGATTTGGGCCTTTTTCACACGTCACTTTTTACATATATATTTAGTAATCTGTGGATGATTCTAAAAACGAAACATCAGTATTATGTATTTTTTCTTTTTCAGTATACTACTGCAAAACAGAACAATAATTTCGTTTTCATACCTATAACATTTTATGTCCCATAAATTTTAAAAATTTTATATTCAATTATAGTAATTTTCCAATTTTCATAACTTGCAATTGTTGCCATTTTCCGATTTCTTTCTTCATATATTATCTCCATGAGTTGCAAAAGCACCGCACTCAACAACTGCTCTTAACAAAATGAGAAAGAAAAGACAGTCAACATCGTTACACACGATGGAACATTGTGTTTGGAAACATAAAATATCAAAAAATTTTGTTAGTCCCCTTTTAGACAGGCAAAGTTTACTTTGACAAAGTCTGTTGAATTCTCTTTTAAACTTTGTTTGGTGCTCAGACACACAAAGTTTAATTTGACATATTTTTGTTTTCTCTTGTTTGAATATAATATATAAACAGCGTTGCCAGAATGATGATTTTATCATATATTGGATTATTTATTTAAACAAAAATATGATTAAAGATTTTTTTCTCAAATTATGATTTTTTATTTTTAGAAATTCGGATTTTTACTTTAATTTTGCTTATACAAAATACACGATTATTTAAACAGTCAATTTTTAAAACAATGAAGTTTTGCATCAGCTTGATGTGTATTGGTGCTGCACACTTTTGTACCCAGTATCTAGAATACACAAAATTCAAACATTATTTCTGGACATAAAAAATATTAAAAAAAAGCATATTATGACCTATTTCCAATGTGCGAAAGAATTCCTTCTTTCGAACAACTACATTCAAACAAAAACAAATTCTAAAAACTATGATTTTGTTTAAATGTATTTGTACGAAGTAAATAATTCTTTCGCAAATCGGAAATAGGCAGTTTGAATATTGATAAAAAAAATATTAGTGAAAAGAAAAAATTTATTTTTATAAAGTTTCATATACTGACGAATTATGTTATTATGTATTTCAATTTAAATAATAAGAAGTTTGTTTTTATAAAAAATTAATAATTTTTACTATTTTGCCCTTATTTTAAAAAATTTAAATTAAGAAAATAAAATTCAAGATTTTCCTCTTCAAAATATGATTTCCTTCGCCATATGACAATTTTCATTCCAAAGATTCTGGTAGCGCTGTATATAAATATAAAGTTGCAGCCAACTTCAGGTATAATCTACGAACGAAAAACAAAACGAATTTGTGAGTACAGCAAAGTATGTACTCCCCCGCTATGCTCTTTTCCCTTCTCTTCTATAAACTCAAGACTTTGCAAAGTAAACTTTGCTTGTCTGAAAGGGGTCTTATTTGAGAAACCAAAAAGGTAACACGAATTTAAAATAGAAACATCCCCACACATGTAGTGAAACATGCCGATGTTTCGACAAATGTTGGTACCTTTATTCCACCATAGGTACCACGTGTGTACCTTTATTCCACCATGACTAGGCCGGCATAATTTGCTTCAGCCGACTTTTTTGAACGACTTGTCCGAGGTGTATTTATAGCAGGTAGTCTCGGAAAGCCTGCTGATTATTTATTTATTTGCTTGGAATTGTGTCGATGAAATATTGTTAAGATTGGACTAAATATGTGTACCATATTTTATACTGAACCAGAATTGGTCATTGCTTTTAGTAAACGAATAATATTTGTAAATCCAAATGATTTGCAAATATTTAAGGAGATTCATATGCCTGATGATTTAACTCAAAGTGGCCTGAAAATAACGAGCAAAATTGGCACTGACGGAGAACAACAAGAAACAAAGCAGCAACAAAACTTATCGAAGGAGCAACCAACCATACAACATGTAAAAATTTCACCAAATCGTCAGTTGCTGGCAGTAACAACGGTTGGACAAAAAGCTTTATTGTTGTATAATTTAAGACCTGAACATGCTAAACTAACATCCATAAGATGGCTTGGAAGAGCTTCCTCGGCTTTAGTTTTTAGTAGTGATTCCAAACGTTTACTTGTTACAGATAAAACGGGCGATTGCTATGAATATGATTGTGAGAACCATGAAATTGCTCCCAAACTGTTATTGGGACATTTAAGTATCGTCTACGACATATTGTGGTCAAGTGATGAAAAGTTTATAATAACTTGCGACAGGGATGATAAAATACGTGTTACAAATTATCCTGCCACATATGATGTACATAGTTATTGTTTAGGCCATAAAGAATTTGTGGCTGGTTTAGAACTTGTAAATGAAAATGTCTTGCTGTCGATTTCAGGCGATAAAACATTAAAAATATGGGACTTTAAAGAAGGCAAAGAACTGAAAAGTGTGGATTTGCCAGCTCCTGGTATAAAACTTGCTGTAAAACAAACAGTAAATGGAAATTACGAAATTGCTGTGTTGTTACATCAGCCAAAGGAATGTGTGGCTACATATGAAATGACTTATAGTAAAAACGAACTATGGGAGTTTTCCCTCTCACAATTATTATATTTTAACGATATGATATGTTGTAATTTAAGTTATGCCAACGACAGATTATTTGTGACGGGTGTGGTAAACGATCACTTCGCAATAAAACTTGGTACACATAGTCCAGATGCACCTTTAAATTGGTTAAAAATGGTTGAGGAACAATTTAAAGAATACTTATGGACACCGGAGGATATATCGGCATGGTTTAAAAAGAAGTACGATAATGTTAGTGAGTATTTGGAACGTAAAAAACGGCGCATAGAAGAAAAACAAAAAATTTCATAAAAATGAATAATTATTCATTTGTTTATTTTAAGTTTATTATTGATTGTAAATTAATTTTTAAATATTTTAAACAATAAAGTTAATCAAATTAAAGAGGCTTGTAATCTAATTTGCTTTCTAGTTTTTTGTTGTCAGACACTTTGCGTACAGCCTTCATAAAATCTTCTTGGACAACATATTCACGTTCGGCTCTAAATGCAGAAAAAAAATATAAAATTAGTTTTTATTTACCTGTAAATATGTGTATAACGTTTCATATATATATGTCCGCAATTATAGATTTAATAAAATCAGAGAAATATAATTACAGACGTTCAATTTCCTAGTGTATTTATTACCTTATTGCAAAAAGACCAGCTTCTGTACAAACATTACGCAAATCAGCACCATTGAAATTATCGGATAGCTTGACACAGGCTTCATAATCGATTTCACCATGTTTGGCAATTTTCGATGCATGAATTTTTAAAATTTCCATACTGAAAAAAGTGCGTTATTAAAATTTATTTTATAATTGTTATAACTTCTTACCGAGCTTGTTCATTGGGCAGTGGAATTTCGATTTTACGATCCAAACGACCGGGACGCAATAGTGCAGGATCTAAAGTATCAGGACGATTGGTGGCCATAATTATTTTAACCTGACCCAAAGCATCAAAACCATCCATTTGATTTAGCAACTCCATTAGAGTACGCTGAATTTCACGATCCGCGGATGTGCCCTCAGAGAACCGTCTGCCACCAATTGCATCTATTTCATCCATAAATATAATACAAGGTTGATGATCGCGAGCATAATTAAACATTTCACGAATTAAACGAGCCGATTCGCCAATATACTTGTCAACAATAGCCGATGAAACTACTTTTAAGAAATTAGCATCCAATTGAGAAGCAACAGCACGAGCAAGCAATGTTTTACCAGTACCAGGGGGACCATACAACAGACAACCTTTGGGAGGTGTAATACCAACACGTAGAAAGAGTTCAGGATTTAATAAAGGCAACTCGATGACTTCGCGTAATTCACGAATTTGTTCAGATAAGCCACCAATGGCAGAGTATTTAACATCACCAGGATCTTCATGGGACATGTTGTAAACTAAAGGATCTACTTCACGTGGCAAATAACGCATAATTGTGAGAGTAGTCATATCCAAGGCAACGCGAGTACCAGATTTCAACTTTGTTTTATCTAACTGCCGGCGGCAACCAACAACATAGCGAGGACCATTTGTCGCTTTGACAATAACTATAAATTTTAATTCCCCAATTAAAAAAAAAATTAGTTCATAATGGCCTCCGAGGAATTATGTACTTACATTTATCTTCTGTTAATTGTTTCAACACTTCACCAACAATTTGTCCAACACTCTGGAGGGCTTTTAAATCATTCTCAGATTTATCGTATTGTTTTGTCAATTCCTTAATTTCTTCACGTTCTTTTGTTAAAGGTTAAATAATTATAAGTGTATTCATATATTAGTGCAATTTACTCACTCTCTTTTAGTCTTGACTCAACTTCTTTGTGTTCCAACAATTTTTTCCGATAATCAAAAAGTGCCTTCTCACGTACACCATCTGCAGGAGTACTACCGGTAGTCATATTTTTTTTTTTATATTTGTTTATTTAAATGAATAATATTATATGGGTTTTTACTATTTTATTTTCGTGGACTCCGTGAATTTGCAAAATTTAAATTGTCAAATATGCTTCTTCTTGTAAAAACAAAAGTATCGCTGTCATAAATTTAATGGAATTGTTCGGAAATCAAATTTAAAGAGGGGCCAATACATTACGCGTGTGATCACATTAATATCAGATATCAACCGCAAATCATCCGCACACTATCATTTTCAACTTTAGAAATCAGACGCCAATCAACGACACGAGCTAACATTTTTTGTTTTGAGCACGTGATACTATTATTGTTTTGAAAACAACAGCACGTGCGTGACAAAATATATCCGAAAACATTACTAGTACTATATTATTCATAAAAAAAGGTAGTTGTAACTTTTGACAAATCAAAAGTTTAGGGGGTATTCCATATTAAAAAAAAGAAAAAATTCAAAAATTTTCCAAAATGTTGTTATATGAATAAAATCTACAAATTTGCCGGTTTATAAAATCTGATAACTGATTTTGATAGCACGTATTTAGTGCTATTAAGGCCGCCAGTTGTCACTTTCGACAGATCAAAGGTTAGGGGGCATCCATATTAAAAAAATCAAAAATTTTCCAAAATTTATATTAATAAATATGTAGTTGACAATGGCGAGGAATTTTACACAAACCAAATGCCTGTTGTTTTTTGTATTGTTGTAGAGGTAAGCAGACCTATTGGATTGGCCTTGATAAAGCCCTGTCATAAACAAACGTGTAGAGAAATGAAATGTCACATAAATGACAACCAGTATATTGCTAAGCATAAATTGCTCAAGCAATCATCGCGCAATGGATTGCCGCTCATGGCAATATGCGGTCCACGCATCGAAATATATAGAGCAATCAAATTTGACGTTTGCCGCAATAAGTACTGCTACGTGGAGGTCCGGGGTACATATTTCCGCAATTTGGCAATAAGTGCTGGTTCACACTTTTCAAGTTTTAGCCATCAAGTCTTGAGCTCTGAGGAGAGAAGGGAAAAGAGAATGTCGCTTCCTTTCCTCTCTCTCTCCTAAAAACTTAAGACTTGACGGCAGAATAACAGACAGAATAACTAACGGCGGCAGATTAGCAGACAGTGCTATCATATTTATTTTTATAGAAAATGACAAAAAACTGCTAAATCAAAAAAAACCATAATTTTTCTATTTTAATTCGCCAATTCACAAAGTTAAGTACTATTTTAAGCGCTTTACTCATTGGTGACCACATAAAGAGATTCCTGCACTACAAGGAATTTGCTTTAGTTGCGTTCCTGTAGCTCGTTTCTGTATTTCTCGCATCGCAAATTTTCTCATATTAAGTGTGAAACAAAAAATTCCATCGTTTCTCGATTTGTGAGAAAAAAGTGTTTCTGTATTTAAATGCGAGAACAGACAACACAGATTCTGTTTTAACTGGAATACTTCCAGTAATTAAGTGTCAAATGTAAGCGAAACGTCAACGAAAGAAATATATATAATAAAAATAAGGCTGCCAGATTTAAAGATTTATCGACATTTTGACGATTTTTTTTGTTCCAAAATTGGCAAAGTGACAATTTGCGGATTTTTTTCTAGTGACGATTCAGTCTTTGAAAAAAAACAATTTTAAATAGTTTTATATGTTTGTGTATTAGGCACCACAGAAAACCGATATCTTTAAAAACAAGGCAGATTAAAAAATGTATCGGCAAAAGCAAAATTTCGAACGGAAACTGTTTAATTTTTATTTGCTTGGATTATTTAATACATTTGTTTGTGTGATCAAAAGATTAAACTATTACCCCATTTTTCAGTCAATGCACTTTAGGAAATTTTTGCCTTTTACTTTGCACAAAAGTGCTTATTTTATTTCAGTATGATATTTTGTCACGCCTTTGTGTGATTTCTGCAGGGAAAAATAACAATCTGAAATTTTAAACTCTTATCGGATTAAGGAAAATAAAATAAATAATTTTAATTAGTATTGTGGTTATTTTATTGAACTGTTAATGGTTTTTAATCCAAATTTAGATATTTCTTAATTAGGCTTAAGTTCATTGAATTTAATTTTCAT
Organism: Pollenia amentaria; assembly: GCA_943735925.1. Lineage (NCBI taxonomy): Eukaryota > Metazoa > Arthropoda > Insecta > Diptera > Polleniidae > Pollenia > Pollenia amentaria. The sequence goes on from OX031008.1 coordinate 166,947,887, forward strand.
TAAATTATTTTTATGAAGACAGGAATTTTACAACATGAAATTAATTAAATTTTTTTTTTTTTTTTTTTTTTTTTTTTATTGATAATTTTTCATTCTTGACTGCTCTGAGATTCGAACCCAGGCGTTCACGGACAGGTTGCCCAGACTAGTTTCGATTGTAACCACACAATCTCGTCGGTGGGGTTTGCCGTTTAACTCACTCGGCTATTGAGGCCGGGCGACGTCAATAGTCAAACATCAATCCTTAAACCAAATGGTATTTCACTTTGGTAGATCGAAATTTGCTTTTTGAATGAATGATTATCTATTTTTTTAATTGATTTACATGTTCTTCCTAACTTCTATTTTTTTTTTTTTTTTTTTCGTACTTTTTGTCAAGAATTCTTCTTGAAGTCCAAAGTACATTTTTTAATTTTGATGTTTTTGTCTTTCTTTTTTCTTGTTGACCTTTTTCAGCACAACTTGAAGGACATATGTAAACATAGCTCGTGCCTTAGCTGTTAACAATAATTAGTATTGTGGTTATTTTATTGAACTGTTAATGGTTTTTAATCCAAATTTAGATATTTCTTAATTAGGCTTAAGTTCATTGAATTTAATTTTCATTAAATTATTTTTATGAAGACAGGAATTTTACAACATGAAATTAATTAAAATTTTTTTTTTTTTTTTTTTTTTTTTTTATTGATAATTTTTCATTCTTGACTGCTCTGAGATTCGAACCCAGGCGTTCACGGACAGGTTGCCCAGACTAGTTTCGATTGTAACCACACAATCTCGTCGGTGGGGTTTGCCGTTTAACTCACTCGGCTATTGAGGCCGGGCGACGTCAATAGCCAAACATCAATCCTTAAACCAAATGGTATTTCACTTTGGTAGATCGAAATTTGCTTTTTGAATGAATGATTATCTATTTTTTTAATTGATTTACATGTTCTTCCTAACTTCTATTTTTTCGTACTTTTTGTCAAGAATTCTTCTTGAAGTCCAAAGTACATTTTTTAATTTTGATGTTTTTGTCTTTCTTTTTTCTTGTTGACCTTTTTCAGCACAACTTGAAGGACAAATGTAAACATAGCTCGTGCCTTAGCTGTTAACAATAATTAGTATTGTGGTTATTTTATTGAACTGCTAATGGTTTTTAATCCAAATTTAGATATTTCTTAATTAGGCTTAAGTTCATTGAATTTAATTTTCATTAAATTATTTTTATGAAGACAGGAATTTTACAACATGAAATTAATTAAAATTTTTTTTTTTTTTTTTTTTTATTGATAATTTTTCATTCTTGACTGCTCTGAGATTCGAACCCAGGCGTTCACGGACAGGTTGCCCAGACTAGTTTCGATTGTAACCACACAATCTCGTCGGTGGGGTTTGCCGTTTAACTCACTCGGCTATTGAGGCCGGGCGACGTCAATAGTCAAACATCAATCCTTAAACCAAATGGTATTTATTTCACTTTGGTAGATCGAAATTTGCTTTTTGAATGAATGATTATCTATTTTTTTAATTGATTTACATGTTCTTCCTAACTTCTATTTTTTTTCGTACTTTTTGTCAAGAATTCTTCTTGAAGTCCAAAGTACATTTTTTAATTTTGATGTTTTTGTCTTTCTTTTTTCTTGTTGACCTTTTTCAGCACAACTTGAAGGACAAATGTAAACATAGCTCGTGCCTTAGCTGTTAACAATAATTAGTATTGTGGTTATTTTATTGAACTGTTAATGGTTTTTAATCCAAATTTAGATATTTCTTAATTAGGCTTAAGTTCATTGAATTTAATTTTCATTAAATTATTTTTATGAAGACAGGAATTTTACAACATGAAATTAATTAAAATTTTTTTTTTTTTTTTTTTATTGATAATTTTTCATTCTTGACTGCTCTGAGATTCGAACCCAGGCGTTCACGGACAGGTTGCCCAGACTAGTTTCGATTGTAACCACACAATCTCGTCGGTGGGGTTTGCCGTTTAACTCACTCGGCTATTGAGGCCGGGCGACGTCAATAGTCAAACATCAATCCTTAAACCAAATGGTATTTCACTTTGGTAGATCGAAATTTGCTTTTTGAATGAATGATTATCTATTTTTTTAATTGATTTACATGTTCTTCCTAACTTCTATTTTTTCGTACTTTTTGTCAAGAATTCTTCTTGAAGTCCAAAGTACATTTTTTAATTTTGATGTTTTTGTCTTTCTTTTTTCTTGTTGACCTTTTTCAGCACAACTTGAAAGACAAATGTAAACATAGCTCGTGCCTTAGCTGTTAACAATAATTAGTATTGTGGTTATTTTATTGAACTGTTAATGGTTTTTAATCCAAATTTAGATATTTCTTAATTAGGCTTAAGTTCATTGAATTTAATTTTCATTAAATTATTTTTATGAAGACAGGAATTTTACAACATGAAATTAATTAAAATTTTTTTTTTTTTTTTATTGATAATTTTTCATTCTTGACTGCTCTGAGATTCGAACCCAGGCGTTCACGGACAGGTTGCCCAGACTAGTTTCGATTGTAACCACACAATCTCGTCGGTGGGGTTTGCCGTTTAACTCACTCGGCTATTGAGGCCGGGCGACGTCAATAGTCAAACATCAATCCTTAAACCAAATGGTATTTCACTTTGGTAGATCGAAATTTGCTTTTTGAATGAATGATTATCTATTTTTTTTTAATTGATTTACATGTTCTTCCACCACCTGGATAACTATCTTGCCGCGATGTGGTGGCTTAAGTGTCGGCTGTAGTGTCTGTCTTGGAACTTGAATCCGGACAGCTGAGTCGGAACAAGTTTAAAGGCAGACGCTTTAAGGCCATCATGACCAAGGGTTATCCATTCCTCATCCTATTCCCTTCACCTACAATCCTTCCCCCCCCCTTTTATTCCCACTTCCCCCACTTTTAAGGTCAAGGTGGTTGATAGCAGTGCCGAGGATCTGGATGACTAGTTAGTGGTTAAAGAAACTAGTCGCGAACAGCTTCCCTCTGACGCTGATGGCAAAGGTCAGTTGTAATTCTAGCCTAGTCAGTGCAAGCCGTCACTGCGCGAGATGGTCCTTTGTATACGTGCATACTCGTGGGATTGGAAGCTGGACGATTTCAAGATAAAACAAAATACGGACATAGTGACAGAAGTTGGTGCAGGGAGTATCACTGACAACTCCACAGGCCCGATGTCAGATTCAGACTCGGATCTGCTTGGGGTTCATAGGGATATTCTGCTGCAAGAAAGTCAGTTAGTGACAGAACTGACAGAGACCAACTGGATGGGCTCGACAATGGACTCACTGACACGCTCTGGGGCCTCGGAAAGACTCGGTGATCTGACCTTGGACTCTGATGATGAGCACGAAATAGCTATGATTTCGGCTCATGGTCAGGATCAGAGGGTTGAACCATTGACTTTTGTGGTCACATTCGAGACAGTGAGCAAATTGGCGAGTACATCGAAATCCATTGTTCGGCAGGATGTGACAGAACAGGTCACATCGGAGAGCCGATCAAATCTCGAACAAGCCAAGAGTGGTTGGAGAGTCTCTTTAGCCTTTCTAGAAAAGATAGCTAAGAAAGACTCTTCACTGCACGATGGGCGGGATAGGCATTTGCTGAGGATGCACCGGAAGAACACTGCTGGATTCGAAAGAATCCACGGTTCTTTCGATGTCATCCTAGGGCTTCCCTATCCTGCGGGGTATACAGCAGAGGCTGCTGAGGAATCAAAAGTTGTCAGTAAAGACAAAGGATCCTCACCAGATTCTGCTGGCGTATCCTCTTACAAGGAAGGTAGAAGGAAGGAGGGTAAAAGTTCACCACCCAGCCCTCTTAATGGTGACAGATTGGTTACGGTTGAGGGAGCTAGGCCTGGGGACGAATTACCCACAGTAGACCAAGAGTCTCTCAGGAAGTTGAAGTTGATGAGTGGGGTTGCGATATTTGGGTTGGGGTCTATCAGTTTTAGGTTTCACAAAAATGATGGACCCTAAGAGGCTGAATGTGGTGCAGATAAACCTGCATCACTGTGAAGCAGCCTCAACCGAATTAGTAACCCACCTCATCGATAACAACGTGGACGTGGCCTTAATCCAAGAGCCCTGGATCAACAACAACCGGGTTGTTGGATTAAAGGCCACGGGATATACACTGTTCGTACCCCACACGGGTGAGAAGGTTCGAACTTGTATAATGGCAAGAAATGAGCTCAAATTTATGTTATCTCATTCTTTCAGCAATGGAGACCTCACGGTTGTTACAGGTGAAGCTATGGACAAAACGGTCCTAGCACTAGCATCGGTATACTTACCATATGAGGCTACCGATCCACCTGGTGTGAAAGTACGTGAGTTGGTGGAGCACTCGAGCAGAAGCGGCTCGAGACTGGTACTAGGTTGTGACGCTAATGCACACCATACCCAATGGGGAAGTACCGACATCAACAAAAGGGGTGAGTCTATGTTTGATTTTATTATTGCTAGCAATCTTTACATCTGTAATAGGGGGAATACGCCAACATTCAGAACTAGAGATAGGGAGGCAGTAATAGATGTAACATTGACGAACTATAGAGACTTAGTAGATGATTGGAGGGTGGCTTTGGAATTTTCCTTCTCTGACCATGGTCGTAAATCCTTTAATCTAAAATTCGAAAAGTCAAAAAGGCGTCCTTATAGGAATCCAAGGAGGACGAACTGGGATTCCTTTTCGGGATTGGTGAATAGTAACCTTAAAGTTACACACGATTGGGGGTCGACTTCGGCCGGTGTGGAGCACCTGGTGGGTACCTTTACGGAGGTGTTGACCAGTAGCTATGAGCGATCTTGTCCGCTGAATTTTCCGGGTAGGCGCTCGCAACCGAGATGGTGGACAGGTGAGTTGAGGACTCAAAGGACCACTGTCAGAAGGTTATTCAATAGAGCGAAGCATACGCGTAGGGATGAGGACTGGAGTAACTTTAGGATAAGTTATAATAGGTATAAGGGAGATATTAGAAGGGCTAAAAGGGACTCGTGGATCAAATTTAGCGAGTCTGTGGAATCTGTAAATGAGATGTCCAGGTTCAGAAGGATTTTATCCAAGGACCCTGTGGTCCCGGGATTTATTCAGAGACCGGACGACTCATGGACGGAATCTAGCTCAGAATCTCTCTGTTTGCTTATGGAGACTCACTTCCCGGGTTGTGTGGATCCTAGGACGGGGGAACAGGTGGGGTGTGGTAACCCCTTTTCTGGATCGGGCTCGGGAGATGAGATAAGGGAGGCGGTGGGGGATATCATCACCTTGGATAAGGTTACATGGGCGGTTAATACTTTTGGGTCTTACAAATCGGCAGGACCAGATGGTATATATTCCGGCTATGCTACAGAATATCCAGGAATCATCACTCCTATTGCTGGTGGAACTATTTAGGGTATGTCTGCTTAATGGCTACATTCCTAGAGGGTGGAGAGAGGTCAGGGTTATTTTCATACCTAAGGCAGGTAGAACCGGTCACTCTAAACCCAAGGATTTTAGACCTATCAGCCTATCGTCTTTTCTTGTGAAGACATTAGAAAGACTGATTGATCTGCATCTGAGGACGAAGATTGACGCCGGCATCATCAGCGGCGCTCAGCATGCCTATCTTAAGGGTAGGTCTGTTGAGAGTGCGCTTCATGATGTGGTGGGTTATATAGAACGGGGATTGCGAGACAAGGAATACACCTTGGCGGCATTCCTGGATATAGAGGGGGCCTTTAATAATGTGAAAATAGAGGCTATAAGGCAGGCACTGAGTGATTTAGGGGTTTCGTTATTCTTGGTCGAATGGATAACTCTGATGCTTAGCAGTAGAGTTATTCACTCGGACTGGGGAAACGAGCGCTTAAGGAAACTCGTGACTAGGGGGACCCCACAAGGGGGAGTTCTCTCTCCCTTATTGTGGCTCTTGGTTGTCAATGTCGTTCTGGGACGTTTTGACAGTATAGGTCAGAAGGTCGTCGCCTACGCGGATGATGTAGTTATATTGGTATCGGGCAAGTTTCTGCCGACAATTAGCGATGTCATGCAAGGGGCGCTGGGCGAACTGGCAGCATGGGCGACTGATAAGGGCTTGGGAGTTAATCCGGAGAAGACAGAATTAGTTCTTTTCACTAGGAGGTACAAGGTGGAGAATTTTAGGCTGCCGGTACTAGGGGGAGTAGAGCTTAGGCTATCTGATAGTGCTAAGTATCTAGGAGTTTTTCTGGACAGTAAGCTGTCCTGGAAGAGGAATACTCAGGAGAGGCTAAAGAGGGGTCTCAATGCTTTCTATGCTTGCAGATCGTCGATAGGTAGGAGTTGGGGACTCCGGCCGTCAGTTGTGGGATGGCTGTACACTTCGGTGGTTAGACCCATTCTTACGTATGGATGCTGTGTTTGGTGGGAGGCATTGAAACTAGCTAGTCGGAGGGACCTTCTGTCTAAGGCTAAGAGGTGTGCTTCGATCGGCATGACAGGTGCCTTGAGAAGTACGCCTCAGGCGGCTCTGGATGTTATTCTTCATCTTCTGCCTATAGAGCAGTATGTGTGGGAAATGGCAGCAAGGAGCATTCTTAGGCTGAGGGAGCTAGGACTGTTAGGAAATTTCACGGAGGGTCACTCGCGGATCTTGAGTGAAATTGGTACTAGTGGCTATCACCTAGGCTCGCCCGGCTCTACGGATTATTTGGTCACTAGGGTCGATTTTGGGCGTTTGCCAGAGGTGATATTGCCTTCTAGGGAGAGCTGGTCAGGGCAGGGCAGATTGTATAGGGGATTTGCTATTTTCACTGACGGCTCGAAGATGAAGGGCACGGGTGCGGGGGTCTACATTGAGGATCTGGACATCAGAAGGTCATATAGACTTCCCGACGACTGCAGTGTATTTCAGGCGGAGGTTCTGGGGGTTCTCAGAGCCGTATAATTGGTAGGAGCTAACATTGCCAAGGGCTCGGAGGTCACCATATATGTGGACAGCCAGGCGGCTCTTAGGGCCTTAATGGGCTGTTATGTGAACTCCAGGCTAGTGGACGATTGCAGGAGGGCTCTAGGAGTAATCTTAGGGAATTATGTTGTGAGGCTCTGCTGGGTACCAGGTCACTGCAACATCACCGGCAATGAGATAGCTGATGAGTTGGCAAGACTGGGCTCGGAAATGGAAGATCCTGACAGTTTGCAAGTGGTCAGGCCTCCAATGGGCTTCTACTTTGGGAGAATTAGGGAATGGATTCTGAACAGGACTAATCGGGCTTGGCGGGGCCGAACGGACTGCCGAGTATCGCGCACTCTGTGGCCGATGCTTAGTAGGTCAAATTCGGACGCGCTGCTGGGTAAGAGTAGGGCCTGCGTCAGGACCATGATAGGTATTATCACGGGCCACTGTATGATAGGCAGAATGGCGGTGAGAATGGGGTCTGGCTTATCGGATATATGTAGGCTGTGTGAGGACCCAGAGGAGCTGGAGACAGTTGAGCACTTTCTGTGCCACTGTCCCAGGCTACAGAACAGCAGGCTGAGGTGGCTAGGTAGCAGATTCCTGCACGAATTAGGAGATGTCTCGGGCTGCGGGCTCGAGAATCTGATGGGATTCGTAATGGGAATGACCTG